>GL379910.1:161285-229178 GCA_000143925.2 Caenorhabditis brenneri | reverse complement strand
AAAATTTGAGGACGGGCAATGGGAAATAATATTATTTTTATTGTTAGGAAGTGATATCACGATTGTCAGGGGGACAACAGAGAAAGAGTTGAGAAATTGAGAGAATTCAAATCAGAAATTTGAAGGGGCTGTGGCAATACTTATATAATTACACCATTTTCACCCAGAAAAAAGTGTTCAATACCATGGATTTTTCGAAATAACAAAATAGTGAAAAAGAATTCAATTTTCTTCAAATCTAGCGCTAAGCCCGCTAAACCCCGTCCCCCCGGCCCGGCCCGGGCCAGCCCGGGCCGGGCCGGGCCGACGGGCTTTCGCGGGCCCAGCCCAGATTTCACAAGTATGATGTTATCGTGTGTTCAAACGAAGTGACATTAGGTGTCGATTTACGAGGCCACGCCCCGATATAGTTTTGCACTGCCCGCAGATTATATCGGGGCGGGGCTTGTAAATCGACATTCTGCGTACATCGAATGAATGTCACTTTCCTTAAAGGCGCAATATGCTATTTATTTATTTGATTTTTAAAAATCTGCATAAGTTTAGTGGAACTGATTTCGGTCTAACGAATTCGAAAACAATTCAAAAAACCTATTAAAACATAGGTTTGTTTATTTTCTCGGGTTTGAAAACTCACTCTTCTCTATGTTCCAAATAGTTCCGCTCAACCAAAGTTATGATTCAAAACATACTCAAGATAAATGTTTCAGTGTAATAGGAGAGAAGCCAAGATGGACCAGTCAGAAAAGGAAGCTGAGAATAAAGTTCGAGAAGCAATGAAATATGCTCTGAAACAGATGGAGTAAGTGCAAATTCTCTAATTGGATACAAATCGATACGGTTTCTTTTTCAGTCATCATGAAACTTACGAAAAAAAGAAATCTTATTTTCGTTGTACGCTGCCGTTGTCCGCGGATAGAAGAAAATGTGGTTTTGTGGGGAACTTCGGACAAGTATCGGTGCACATGAGTAAGCACTGGTGAGTTTTTTGAAAGAAGGTTCTTTCGTATTCTCAATTTTTTATAGGGCAGTCACACGCGGACAATGTACTCGCTGTGAGCAGGATCTATACGATGTTGTGGATATCTTCGGCCACAAAGATAAAAATCTACCAAATATGACGTGTAAACATGGACATCACACTAGTCACACACCATCCAATTGGCTGGCACACATGCAATGGAGAGCAAGGAACATCTTTATCAAGGAAATATCAAAGAACGAGTATGACGCTTGGAAAGATGTGTTCGAAAAAAGGTATCAATCTAGAGCAGCGACTCCTGCTTATGATGATAACGAGACGAACGGTGGCAAACAAACTGCTCCTGCAGAACGTTTTGCTGTTGAAGGCAATAAGTTAACTTCGTCAGCACTTGCGGCTATTCGAGAACTAGCGAAGGAACGTAATCCTAAATCCCAAGAAAGTTCTTCTAACAGTAAATCAGTATCGATAACCGGTGCTCCAGGAATTTCACAAGGAGCCACAGATCCAAGACTAGCAGCTACGGCAACATCTCATTCTGAGAGAAGAAGTGAGATCGAGACAGAAGCGCCATGGAATCCTGGTCCGTCGTCAACGTCTATGGGAATGTTCAACGGAAGCTATCCGAACAATTCCCACCCAACCACATCAGCATATGCAGCTCAAAATGGATCTTTGCAATTTCCAGCGGATCCTCGTAATTGGAACTCGCCTACACAGACACCGCAACCCATGGCCACAGCCGCGCCTCTTTATGCTCCTCATATTCCTGGTTCAAATCAATATCCTTCTGCTTCGGCTCCAGCGGATCCTCGCAGTTATAACACGCCTCCACCGGCACCGCAAACCATGACGACAGCTGCGCCTATTTATGCTTCTTCTATTCCTGGTTCACAGCAGAATCCTTCTGCGTCTGTTCCCCAATTTCAAGTTGCACCGACACCACAAACCATGGCCACAGCCGCGTCTCTTTATTCTTCTGCTATTCCTGGTTCAAATCAATATCCATCTGCTTTGGCTCCAGCGGATTCTCATAATTGGAACACGCCTCCACCGGCACCGCAAACCATGGCCACAGCCGCGCCACTTCATCCTATTCCTGGCTCACAACAATATCCTTCTGCGGCTATTCCTCAATTTCGTATGATTTTTAATACCAACCATACTCCAATGCAACAAACTAATGTGCTCCAGCAGATCCCACTGCCATCGTCAGTCCCCATGCCTGTTCCACCTCCACAAGAATCGCGTGGTGCTGGGCGTTCACGGGTGGACATACATAATACAGTGTATAATGGGCCAACGACACGCTCTCATACTCCTGGAAGATCCGATCGTGATGAAGCTATTGCAGCTGCTCCCCGGAGACAACCTTTACTCCCGTTTCCCACTGCACCAGTTGTGAACAGACGAACACCGTCTGCTGTAAGAGATATGTCTCCAGTGCAGCGGCAACATGTCGCTCAAGGAACTGTACCACCGCCAAGAGTAACCAGAAGTGGATCTCGTGTTCCTGAAAGCACAACACCCCCACTGCCGCCGCCACAGACCACTAGAAGAGAGCCTTCTCTCGGAAGAGATGCATCTTCAGTGCAGAAGCAACAAACTTCGCAACATGTCGCTCAAGGATCTGTACCACCGCCAAGAGTAACCAGAAGTGGATCTCGTGTTCCTGAAAGCACAACACCTCCACTGCCGCCACAGAATACCAGAAGACGGTCTTCTGTTGGAAGAGATGTATCTCCTGTTCAGCACCCACCATCATCGCAACATGTTGCTCAAGGAACTGTACCACCGTTCAGAATGACCAGAAGTATATCTCGTGTACCTGAAAGCACTACACCCCCACTGCCGCCGCCACAGACAATTAAAAGAGAGCCTTCTCTCGGAAGAGATGAATCTTCAGTGCAGCAGCAACAAACTTCGCAACGTGTTGCTCAAGGAACTGTACCACCGTTCAGAATGACCAGAAGTGGATCTCGTGTTCCTGAAAGCACAACACCTCCACTGCCGCCGTCACAGAATACTAGAAGAGAGCCTTCTCTCGGGAGAGATGAATCTTCAGTGCAGCAGCAACCAACTTCGCAACGTGTTGCTCAAGGAACTGTACCACCGTTCAGAGTGACCAGAAGTGGATCTCGTGTTCCTGAAAGCACAACACCTCCACTGCCGCCGTCACAGAATACCAGAAGACGGTCTTCTGTTGGAAGAGATGTATCTCCTGTTCAGCACCCACCATCATCGCAACCAGTATCTCGAGGAGCGGCACAACCGCCGCCACAAAATATCAGAAGACGACAGGCTTCTGCTGTTAGAGAGTCTGTTGAAGAGATTGCAATGAAAAGTGGTTTAAAAAGAAGCAGACCATCACGTTGTTCAACGCCGGTTAGAGAGACTACACCGGAACCGAGCACGGAGCAACAAGCTGACGGCCCGATTAGGTAAGTAAAACTGTTTTCTTCTCAAACCTTCATTATCGAAATGATAAATTTCTAGGCAATATTTTGAGATTCGATTTAAAAGCCATGATTTTCAGTAAGGTATCACTCAAAATTGTCAAACCGCAAGATATGACTCGTCAGCGACGAAGCTCGGTCAGTTATCGATCAACAAGTCGTGGACGTTCGTCCAGCCGCCACCGCGATGAGGAAAAAGCAGACATGGAAAAGATTAGAAGTAAATTATCAATCAGTTTTTCGTTTCATCTTGATTTAATTCTTCAGAGGAGAGACAACTAGAACGATCGAAAGGTGCGAGTACTGTCAAGGTACCTCCGAGTAATAATCGACAATTCATGTTATCTAATCAACCCACTTTGGCATCGAATCCACCCCCACAGGATCCTAAGACAGCGAAAGCGGATAGACTCAGGCAGAAACTGTCCGAATGCAATTCTTTGGCATCGAACCCCCTATTTGGAACTGTCAGCCAGGTATTTCTACTATTTCTACGTGTTAAGCAGAACATTAGTCACTTTATAGTGGAAGGTCCCTGAATATTTTCGGAAATCCCGTACAAGCTGACACTTCATTCGATTGATTTAATTTTCAGCAACCATCCACTTCTAACGCTTATAATCAAAGAGGAAATCAGCAACCATCTACCTCAACTGCAAATACCCAAAGATACAACCAAAGTCCATCAACAGCTCCTCCTCCAGATTCATTTCCAGTATCGGCTCGTACTCGTTCACGAGTGCGCTCTCCATCTCACACTCGATCTGGTTCAAGATCTCGATCTCGCTCTCGATCTCCTTCCCCATTTACTCCTGCTGCTCGGAACCAAAACGGTAACAGACGATCCAACTCTCGTGGAAATCAGCGAGGTAATCGTGGATACAATCAGTCACAGAGAAGAAATTACAATAACCGTCAAAATAATAATTGGCATTCAAACTCCAGAGGATTCTAATTTAATTCCCAGCTTCATATAATTCACGCTTTTCCTTAATATTTTCTTAATATTTGCATTTATTCTATTCAAATTTATCAGTTATTCTATTTCAAATTTATCCTTTTCCCTTCATTTAGGTGACTCAGTTTTATCCAATAACTAAAATTCGGTTTTTTATTAATGTATCATTTAAACCACCTGTTGAAAGCATTCCTCCACGGTCACTTGCTTTTTCCCTATTATGCCAAATCAATTTCACAACGAAGTACCTAAACGATGCTCACACTATTAAAATTGCCTTCACTGATTGTATTGTTTTATTGTGATTTAAATGCTCTACATGTGTAATTTGAAACGTATTTATTGAGTAATAAATCAACTTAATAACATAATCGATGAGCGTTACATGAGAGAACTTCCATGAGGATTTTTCGGATGATTTTCAGGTTTTTTTCTGGAATAGTTTAATAGAACGAAATTATTTTTAAAAATTTTAAGAATTGAGAATTGAAATGCATGTAGAGGTGGTTTGAAGAAAGGAAAGATGAAAACGATGAGAGAAAATCAGGATTATCACATTTGAAAGTTGGAATTTTTGAGAAGATTTTCGGTTTTGGATGGATGGTGATGACAGGAAAAAAAGATAAATATTTGAATAAAAAGGGGTGGGAATTCTTTCAATAAAAACTAATTCTGGAGCATTTGTGTACCGCCCGGATCATGGAAGGAGTTGTTGGGTTGAATGGGCGGAGCTCCGTTACAAAGTACATTGTCCAGCGATTCGAGGCCAAGATCCTGAAAAACCGGGTTTTTTTCGGAAGTCTTTCATTTAGAAGATTTTTGTTTTTTTTTTAAATTTCGGATGAAAGATCATTCGATTATTCCAGCTCGAATTTTTAGTGCACTTTCGCGTCAGCGTGCTGCGACTCCGTAATACAGTAATACGAGTCCGCAAACACGCAGGCGCAGAAAAAAAAAATAAATTGCCGTTGAAAATCGGTGGACATCGATAAATAAATAAATATTTTCGAATATTCTTACAGTAGCAATTAAATTTATACGGTAGTTTTCGTTGTGAGATATCGGGGCCGTCAGTTCGGCCACAACTGACTTTCACAGGGATCTTCATAACAGAAACTATTTTGGGGGGTTTTGTGCATTTTTGCGTCAGCGTGTTGCAGCGGGCTGTGTTTGCGAATCAACTCTGTAATACAGTAAGACGAGTCCGCAAACTCGCTGGCGCAAAAATGCACAAAAGCAATGCTTCAAGAGTTCAAATCGACAAAAAACCCACATTAAAATCATTATAAGAATCCACATGATGCCCTGGTGCACCTTCCGCATTCGTTATCGTCAATTTCGGAATATCCAACGCTTCTGGTGAATTCGAAAACGTCCTAGTTGGCCACATGGGCGGCTGATTCGGATCTAGCGTGTTATGAGGGGAGGTGGGCGCTGACTGGGATTCAGGCGTCAACGCGGGTCCAGGTACTAACCTAGGACCACATGCTCCAGTACTATGCCTTGGACCGATTGGCGCATGATAGTATCCACCACCTCCACCATTTGTGCCTACACCATTACAACCATTCGTTTGGTATTCTGTATTCTGTTGTTGCTGTTGCTGCTGTTGAAGTTGCGGATGATTCTGTAGATTCTGGAGGTTGGGTAGACTGCCAGCATCAAAATCATGCATCATTCCGGGTGGACTTAGTTCCATACAAGGTGTCCCTGATCCATCTAACATTAGCGTTGAGGCATGAGGTGAATCCATTGGGGAGTGTAACGGTGACCCGTTGTGATAGCTGGAAAAATGATGAAATATTTGAAAGTGAAGAGAGTGCGAGTGCGCTCTATCGCACTCCTTGCGGAAGAAGTGCTGGCCGAAGATCCGACAACTTGACGGTTCCGATATCTCACCACGAAAACAAATTTAAATGCCACAGTAAGAGTTCTCGAATTTCATCAATTTTCAGCGATTTTTCCAGTTCTTCCTCAGAAAAAAATGAATATTATTTGAAAAAAAAACTTCGAGAATATTTATTAATTCCTCGATTTTCAACAAAGATTTATTATTTTTTGCGGAAAACCTTGAAAAATCGCTGAAAATCGATTAAAATTGATGAAATTCGAAAATCTTACGGTAGCAATAAAATTTATACGGTAGTTTTCGTGGTGAGATATCGGGGCCGTCAAGTTGTCGGATCTTCGGCCAGCACTTGCTTTTACACTGATTGCCGTATTATATAAAAACTCACCCATACATAGGTGTCATCATATGATTCGGAGATTGCAACGGTGACATTCCATTCCCCCCGCCCATCTGCTGTGCACCGCCCATTTGAAGAGGGGGCGGGATTTGATGATGCATCTGTACAGGAGATCCTTGTTGGGATCCTTGAGGTGTCATTTGTGGAGACTGATGATTCGATTGTGGTTGCATCATTCCAGACGGTCCGGGCATCGCATTTTGCAAGTAGTGAGGCATTTGATGGATTGGCATCTGGTGATGATGCATGGGGACCATACCGCCCATGTTGTGGATGGCAGGGTCGGATCGGGCACGGTTTATTCTAGAAGAAACCGATAGATGAAAAAAAAATATTCCCGAAAAACTCACTGATTCCAAGAATCCGGCGGCACCAACTGCCCTGGTTGATTATACGGTGGTCCATAAGGTTCATAATTTTGGTGATGTGAAGGCATCCTATCCGGTGACCTAGAATGACCATTTGATCTCATTCCATAGGGATGATAGTGATGATGAGGGGATCCAGAGGCACTTCCCATCATATGATCTTCTGGAGAACGACTTCGATGACCTTGCTGGAAACAGATTGATAGAAAATTGAAGATTTCTTAGAAAACTAAATACCATGGGCCTATGCATAGCCTCATGATGCCAATTGGGAGGCCATTGCGGTGGGGAGTAGGAGGGCATTTGATGGACGTTCGGCAGGGATCCACCGAGGTTATGACCCCATGGTTGAGGTGGGAGGAGGCCGCCGGAGGTGCCCTGGAAATGAGAAATTACTGTAGGTTTGTTCTTGATGGGTTACTGTAGATTTTTTGGGTAAGTCGAGCCTAAAATCTGGTGGTCGCTTTGCTCCTCACTTTGGAGTTTTTATCCATGCTTAGACCCGAGGTTTCGCCTTCTTTTAAGGTAGTACATGCGATATGATTTTGAACTCCCGTCAAAAAATATCAACAGAATTAAAAAAATTTTTGAAATCCCGTCAGAACTCTCGGAAATTTTTATTGCTATCAAAACTTTAGAATTTTCGAATTTCCATCAAATTTTTCAGAAATTTAGAACTCGCGCCAAAATTATCATGTTTTGTTTTTCAAAAAAAAAAAAGGCATAGAAGCCCGTTAGTGGTGTCTAGGCAGAAGGTAACTCATCCAGAGTTGGCTAGTGGTATTTTGGAAGTACTGTATCTACCGTAATCCTATAGTAATCCAAGGTTCGAAAGTTATATAATAGCAATCAGCGTACAAGAAAGTGCTGGCCGAAGATTCGACAACTTGACGGCCCCGATATCTCACCACGAAAACTACCGTATGAATTTAATTTCTACCGTAAAAAATTTCGAAAATATTTATTTGTTTATCGAGTTTCATCAATTTTAATAGATTTTCAACGAAACTTTTTTTTGAAGAAGAGCTAGAAAAATCGCTAAAAATCGATGAAATCCGATAAATCTTACGGTATTAATTAAATTCATACGGTAGTTTTTGTGATGAGATATCGGGGCCGTCAAGTTCTCGGATCTTGATGCGACCACAATTTTTTTTTTAGAATTTTTTGAAAAATTTTCGACTCCGTGGCACATGCTGAAAGTCAGCCTAATCAGCTAAAATCAACTGAAAAGTGGGGGGTTTTCGTTTCCTCTCGAATGATACTGTAGGCGTTTTAAAGGTTACTGTAGTTTCCGTAACCATTGATTTCTACCTGTTGAGGAATCGCTATCGGAGCAGTAGTCGTCGAGGATCCTGAGGAGTCTGTCGGGTGATGCGTGATGGATTGCACCTGGAAATCGAAGGAACATTGAAGAATTTTCTGGATACTACAGTACCTGTCGCATGATATCCTCAAACGTCGTGTTCTCCTCATTCTGTTTCCTCTCTAGAATTGCAATCTTCTCACTGAACTTGCGCGGTGTATTCGAATTTGACATTCGCATCGCTCAACCGAGCGATCCGTTCCTTCCTTCCTTCTTCTTTTTGCAGGATAGGCAGTACTTCGGATTCAAAATTTGAGATTTTCAAAAAATTCAGTTGCAGGTGATTTATAAATGTTTCTTGTTATCTGAAAAAAGAACAGGTGAATGTGTTGTTGTTGTAAAAGAAACATTTCAAAAAGAAGAAAAAAAAGAAAAAAGTAAGATCAGAAAATGAAATTGGAGAGTCCCTTTCCCTGGAGGAAAACGGATAGAAATCCAGAGGAAGTGAGGGTGGAAGAGGGTGAGAGAGTAAGAGATTTAGAGAATCAGAGCACTTTCAAAGATTAGATACACAAGAAGGAAATATATGTAGAACAGAAAATTGAAAATGGGTGGGGTGGCTGGAAAAGGAAATGGAGGATGGAATGAAGAAGGAAGATTTGAGGAGCTAGGGAGGTAGGATGAAGGAGGATGGATCAAAGTTTGAAAAGATTAGGAGTGAAAGATCAAAAACTGGAGTTAAGAGTGATCTTTGAGAATATTGGATATTCAGGAAAATTTCTTGTTTTCTAGAATCTAGGAGGGTGGAAGGGACTACGGTAGTTTTCATTTTCTGCAATCTGACGTGGTGGTGTGTGCACTCGCATTTTAATTGACGACACACCCTTTTTAGAAGAATTTTAATGAGAAACTAAGTGCAGAACGCACTTTTATGGTTTCATAGGTATGGGAGAAAACGAAAACATATTTTCCGAAAAAAACAAAAACCAAAACCTCAGTGTGGGTCGAACTCACAAGGGTCAAAACCTTAACCGCCTACACCATTGGGTACGCCTCTGAAACTACAGAAAGCGAATTTCGAAACTCTCTCACAAAACCTATAAAAGCTTATAAAAGACCAAATCCGTGTTTCTTTTTTTTTCTCAAATTTCACAATATTCTCTCGAGGAGATGCAATCATACAAATGATACGGGGGATGACTCAACAAGGAAGAAATGGAATAACAATTTTTGAAAATCCTGCTATGAATGAATCACTTGTCAGAAGACAAGGAACTCTCTGTTATCAATTTTTGATGTTAGGAGGAAATTAATTATGAAAGGGGGAAGTGGAAGTTTCAGGGGAAGTGAAGTCAGGGGTCAGATTGAAACGGAATGAATAAAATTTTGCATTTTTGGAACCATTTTTTTCCGGGTTTTTCGGTTTATTTTCCTAACAATTTTTTTCGCCACTTTTAGACCGAGAAACTACATTTTTTTCAGACAAATCATGGAAAAAACCGAAAAAAAAACAGTTTAGTTTTTTCAAACTACCGCGCAAAAGCAGATTTCAAAAAACTCGGCTCGTGTAGTCCGCGTGGACAATTTTAATTTGTAGTTTTAATGTTTTTCGATTTTTTCACCGACTTTTCATCTAATTGTCTTATTTTTTCAATCCGATAAAAAAAGGAAAAAAACATTTTTCTCGGTTTTTTCGCAGCGAAAATTTTCGTCAAAAATATTTGTTATCAAATTTAAGCATCCTCCAAATCAAAGTTTTGCAATAGAGCATGTTTGCATTAATATAATTTCACACCTTGAATTTTTTTCAAAGATCAAATTGATCCAAAAATCTAAAAATTTCCACAAAATTCATAGAAAAATTAACCAAAAAAAAAACTCTGCCCTTCTAAAAATGAAATCAGAAAAAATAGAAAAAAAAAGAAAAAAAAGAAGAAAACGATAACAAAAAAAAAGACCCGGAGAGAACAGAAATTGTGTAGGGAAGAGTATGATGAATGTGCACAGAAAAACCCGCATAGAAATAGAGAAAAAAAGAGAAAAGAGCATGTGATAAGGCATCCTAAGGGGTTGAAAAGAGGGCAGTAGACATGGGGGTGAATAAGGAGGGAGGGAAGGATTCGAATGGAACCACTAGACCATGGATATATACTTTTAGAATCAACAACTGTTTCTGTCTAATTGAAGGGTAAATAACTCATAATTTCATGTTTCAGATAAATTATAGGTTATGAGAGAGAAACCTTGTAATTTTCGTCTATTTAGCATAAATATTTACATAAAAGTCTGAGTTTGCATAAATTTGAATACATTATTTTTCTAGGCTTGTTTTTTCCGGAGTTTGTTTTTTTGTTTTTTTTTCTGGATGATTTTGATGGTAGACTATAAAATCTAGGATATCAAGAAAAGCATACTTGTGAAATTTCTGCCCGGTCTGGCCAGGCCCAGAGGTCCGGGCTTACAAATTCCAAGGCCGGATACAAATAGTTTGGATTTTTTTTTTGAAAATTTCACATTCTTTCACTGAAAATCCATCAAAATTGTGTTAAATGCTTAAAAACTCAAAACCCTGGAGCACAAAATTGTGTCACAAAGTATGTAGAATTCAAAAAAACTAAAAAAAAACTGAAATTTCGGTACTGCATTTTCCGAGCAGCATATCTCAGTTGCCGTTTGAGCTATCAAAAAGTGGTTAACTGAAGAAATGTTAATGAAAAAATTTTACACACTTTACTAGTTAAAAAAATTTTGATAGCTCTTAAGGCAACTGAGTTATGATGCTCGGAACATTGGCCCCCTCAATTACAGGGTTGGTCCACCAGGTACTGTATGTTCCGAGCCGTATATCTCAGCTGTCTTTAGAGCTATCAAAAAGTAGTCAACTAGTAAAATGTTTTAATTGTTTTGTTTAACATTTCTTTAATTAACTATTTTTTGCTAGCTCTAAAGGCAACTGAGATATGCTGTTCTGAAAATACAGTACCCTATAGGATTTATAAACATAGGATTCATAAATGTTCTTTCTATAGTTCATCCAAAGATCTTCTGAAAGTCTTCCGGATCTTCTAATACTTTTCTGATCATTCTACGCACTTTCTTTGTTGTTATCTCCCTATTCCTTCCAAAACTTTTTGTATCTTTTTGCAATCAATCCTCTTCTGATTTGTTCTTTCTTACGTAAAAAGTAACATGACTATTCGACGTATTCAATTGATATTTTTGTTTTCTTTTTTCCACTTTTTCCGGATTCACCGTGTACGTCAAGTGCAGCAGAAAGACAACATGACATCATATGTCTTTTTTGAATTCCTTATCACAGAGAGAAAGAGAGACCTCAAATTAAATATTGATGGGCGGAGAGAGAGAGGGAGGGGGATCATAAGGAAAAGCATGCTCCATTGATAATTTTTATAGATGCTTTTATTTCCAAACTCTGTTTCAGAATAATAGTGGAAGTTTTTACTTGATAAGAAGTCAAAAAGTCGTTTTTCAGAATTTTCTAGAAACCATGTGATCATTGAAATACCGTGGGGGAGACAGTTCATTTTGTTTCTACGTGACAAATATGATAATTTTCGAAAATTCGGACAGAAAACATTCAATCGGTTTAAAATGTTGCGACTACAAGGGAAACTGGTTCTTTCGTACTCCAATCATTTTTTTTTTTGCATAACTGGAATTCGATGACTAATCCGGGAAAAGAGCGAAAACTATATTTGAATGGGATCGTGGGAAACGTCTTTATTGGAGCTTTTTCAAGAGTTTGGAATAGAAAATAGACGAAAGGAAAAAGAGGTCAAGAATTCAAAAAAGTGCGAGAAAAGATTTTTTTTCAAATGATGAAAGCTAAAAAAAAAATTGGCTGATTTTTACATTTCAAAATAAGTCATGATCACTAGGCCGTCACTAACTTCGCTAAGCATAACAATCAGTGTAAGAAAAAGTGCTGGCCGAAATTCTGACAACTTGACGGCCCCCGATATCTCACCACGAAAACTACCGTTTCAATTCAATTGCTACCGTAGGATTTATCGAAATTCATAGATTTTCAGCGATTTTTCTAGCTCTTCCTCGGAAAAAAAATGGATATTCGTTGAAAATCGAATAAAATTGATAAAACTTGTTAAATAAATAAAAATTTTCGAAATTTCTTACGGTAGCAATGAAATTTATACGGTAGTTTTCGTCGTGGAATATCGGGGCCGTAAAGTTATCGGATCTTCGGCCCCATTCAATGCAAATCAGCTGGAAATTCAATTTTTTTTTGTTGATATCATTCTGAAAATGGAACTAGGCTAGGAATAACTGGAAAAAAGTTCGAAAAACAAAATTTCTGACTGGAGGAAAGAAGGTCGAAAATCCAGAAAAATGCAAAAAAAATAAGAAATTTTCAAAATTTTCAAAAATTAGTCGTGATCACTAGGCCGTCACCACCTCCACTAACCATATGCAACCCAGCTGGAAAATTAAATTCAACAAAAATTTTGATCCGAATTTGAAGCTAGTTCCGGAACAACTGGATCAAAAGACAAAAAAAAATAATGAAATTCCCAGAAATACACCAGGAACCTTCCTGAATTTCCAAAAAAGAATCTCATCGTGAGAAAGTTGGTCCCCTCCAACAAATCAGAAAAGTGTCTTCAAAAAGCTTCAAAAAAGGCGAAAAGAGTGAGAAAAGAAGAGGGGAGATATCTAAAATTCAAAGAAAAACGGAAGACTATAGAAGACTCTTTTTTCTTCGGCTCTGGATGAAGAAGAAGACGAAAAAAGGGAGAAATTTATCCGGGGCAGTGAAAAAAACGAGGAGAGGACAACAAACGAACTGAAATTGGGGGGATGGAGGATCTTGATGAAAGAGATCAACAAAAATAGATGGGTTGTAAATGTGCTCTGATTCCTTAAACGGAACCGGAATGAATCAGACTTTTCGAATGTTTATACTCCTTCTCCCACCTGATTATAGGGTTGCATTATGAACAAGAAGGAACTTGAAAAAGTATCAATTATGGGAAAAAGTTGAGTCATGTTTGTTTTTTATTTATGTTTCCGTATGTTCAGCGCAGCATATCTCAGTCATCTTTTGAATTATCAAAACGTAATCAACTAGAGAAATGTTAAACAGAACATGTTAAACAATTTTCTAGTTCAAATTTTTTTGGTAACTTCCAAGACAACCGAGATATGCTGCTCTGAACAACCAGTACTGGGTGCGCCTCTATTACAGAGTTTACGGTATCCAAAGCATCATGGCAAATGATTTAGATTTTTGAAAAATGTAATTCCGATGATTTTTCAACATCAATCAAAATAGCATAAAGTTAAAACTTTCAGATTAGGAAGTTGAAAATAACTCAAAAAAATGTCCTATTTCCGTTCATCCCTGTACTACACGCAGTACTGTATATTCCGAGCAGAATACCTCAGTTGTTTTTAAAAAGTGATCAACTAAAAAAATGTTGAGCAAAGCATTTTGAAATTTTTACAAATTGGAAGTTTTTTGATCACTCGCAAAACAATCGAGTTATGATGCTCTGAACATAGTCCTCAATTACAGGATTGACCCGACAGGTACTGTATGTTCAGGGCAGCATATCTCAGTTGCCATTGGAGTTATCAAAAAGTAACCAACTAAAGAAAAGTGGAACAAAACAAATTAAAGATTTTACTAGTTGACTACTTTTTGATAGCTTCAAAGACAACTAAGATAGGCTAATTTAAACGTGGGGGTGCCTAAATTACAGGAGTTACGCTAACAGGAGAACGATCAAATCGGTTTTGTTGAATTCAAAACAAATGGAGTTGAAAAAAAACTCCCATTTTCGATGTGTATCTTTTTCAAAATGATCTACCCCATTTTTTTGGAAAGGTCTGCAAGATGAAAGCCTAAACCATGAGACCATATCCCTCGCTATCTTCTTGACCATAGCTGGAACGAGCTAAGCAACCGGAAACTAATTGTTTATTTTTTCAAAATAGAAATTGCAATCTTATTTATAACTAATCAAAATCTTTCCCCTTGAATGCTTCATAGTTTTGATTCAGAGCTTTTTCAGCTTGACTGATAGCCACTGACCGGAAATTAATGTTTTTTTGACCTCTTTTCTATTTTCCCACCTATCCATTATCTAATCCCATATTTCCGCCCAAAGTTTATTTCCCTCTTTCATTCAGACACCCCTATAATTGAAAAACATTTCCAGCAGCAGAGCACCCGACAATTATTATAAAAACTAAAAAAAAAGAAAAAGAGAGCAAAGGTGTTATAATTGGTAGGCAGTTGAGAAGAGAGAAACAGAAAAGTGAGAGATCGAAAAGAGAAACGGAAAGAAAATGCGACAAATCGAGTCTCGTCTCTCTCTCTCCCGGAATGACAGAAAATAGAAAAAAGAGAGAGAGAGATGGAAGAAGCAGTTAAAAGAGAGAGAGAGAAGCTGAAGAGAGAGAGAGAACCAAAGAGTCAACTCGGGGCAGAAACGAGGGCTCTTTTTATCGGAAACTCACTTAGAGATTATGGAGACGCAGATAGAGATTGAATATGATCCAGAGGGAGATGGCATTTTGTACTGTATTCTATATTTTTTTTGATTTCTAGACATGGTTTTTTTAGTTGAGGTTTCCTACCTTGTCAGTTTTATCAACTAACATAACCACGGTCAGTTTTTTTGGAAGTCTGAAAAATGAGTTTCATGTGAAAAACCCATACTCAACTGCTAGGAAACCTATTGCTATTTTTTTGTCTCAAGTGCTATTTTTTGGCTCTTGTGCTATAGATCAAGCTTTATTTTCCTCCATTTCGGTGTCTCAGCTGCTATTTTTCATGTGCTATTGCTCTGAGAAATAGCAATTGAGACATTGAAAATTGGAGAAATAGCACTTGTATTATAGCAAATGAGCTGAAAAAGCGCCTGAGACAACCTCCCTCGTAGCACTTGATCACCTCGTAGCTATTGAGAAAATAGCAGTTGAGCATTTTTTCTTTACAGTGTTCAACTGCTTTACATTAGACTTGATCTACTTTCAAAAGTTTCTCAAGTTTATTTTTGGTGAATCCTGAGATTCTAGGTATAAGGATCAGATTCTTGTTTCCGAAGACTCCAAAACTCATTTTCAAGGGCAAATACTCAACTGCTATGAAATCATCTGATATATCTCAACTGCTACGGGGGTGATCAACTGCTAATTTGTAACTGCTATTGTCTCAACTGCTATATGTGGCTCTTCTGCTATGGATCAACTGCTATAGCCTATGGATGAGCTGCTATGGCCATAACAGTTGAGACAACAGCCATAGTAGTTGAGACATCAAAAGCGGCGAAAATAGCAGTTGATCCATAGCAGTTGATCACCCCCATAGCACTTGAGTATCTACCCATTTCAGGCTATAGTTCCTTAGTAAGAATTGAGTTTTCCCCCCAGGTTTTCTTAGATCTTCTGACTTCCAAAAAACATCCTATTTCCACGATAGTCTAGCAACCCCAAAACTCAGTCTATTAGACAAAAGAAAAGCAGCATTGGCAACATAAACTATTGATTCTTCCCTCCTTCTCCTTCCATCCATCACCTGAAGAAACCGAGAGAGCAGGTTGTGAATCACGAGAGAGTACTGTTTGGGTGCACTTTGAACATACTCTCTCTCTCTCTCTCTCTCTCTCTCTCTCTCTCTCTCTCTCTCTCTCTCTCTTTCCTCTATTGTTGATACAACGATTTTTGTTGAACAAGAGCTTGTTGGAAGGACAGAGAAAGGAATATAAGATGGGAAGAAGGGGGAGAAGAACTGTGATCCTATAGAAGAGAGAATGACACTTGATCTGGTGGTAATGAATTGGGATTTTAGGAGGAGGTGAAGGAGGGGTGGAAGAGGATATCAGGTCTGGGAAACTAGGCCATAGCTTCAAATTAGAAGTTCAGAACAAAACAGAAAACTGTGAGTCATGATCTATTGCTAATGAGTGGGTATTTCATAATTGTTATTTACCCATTTCATGTCTGTGAGCACACTCTACAATTCATTTCGAACGTATCATTAGAAATGTCTCGAGGGAAAAATTATTTTTTTTACTTAGGCAATTGGATCCCAAAGTGCGAGAAGTAGCTTCAAACACCGGCTCGTTTGGTGAACCGAAATTCAAAAAATGCTGGAAGTGCGCTCTATTGCACGATATTGACGTTCTGCGAAAATCCGGAAATTTTTGAAAAGTTTTGATGTATTTTGTTATTTCACAGAAATTACAGTTCAAATTAGACAATTTCCACATATCTCTTCAATTTTTTTGTATCAAAACCAGAGAAATGCATCGTTTATGCTAAAAATTCGGTGTTTTCTGCAAACACTGTCACGTCAATTTGCACAAATGTCGTAATTTACAGTGACTTTTAAAGCTACGTATTGTAATAAGTCAGTCGTGACCGAAGATCCGACAACTTGACGGCCGCGATATCTCACTACCAAAACTACCGTATAAATTTAATTGCTACCGTAAGATTTATCGGAATTCATCAATTTCCATCGAATTTCGACGGATACTTGCTTTTTTCTGAAGATTAACTTGAAAAATCGCTGAAAATCGATAAAATTCGATAAATCGTACGGTAGAAATTAATTTTATACGGTAGTTTTCGTGGTGAGATTTCGCGGCCGTCGAGTTGTCGGATCTTCGGCCAGAACTGATTTTTACAAAAGTTTCAAGAATTAACCGAACTGCCCTGCTTGTTTTTCGAGCTGGAAACCCCAAAAACCCCTCAAAATCCGACCCAACACCCTGAAAAATCCTCAAAACTTCAAAATTTTAGGCCATATATTTTCTGTAAAATTGCCCACTAAACCCCATAAAAATTGCTTATAACTTCACTTCCAAAACTACGAAAAACCATAAACTGATAAGAGACACAGTCAGTTGAATGTCCTATGAACAATATGAAAGTTCGCAACAATTTGCGAAACAAAAAAAAATGAAATGTGTGTTATCAGTGAATGTAAAATCGGGAAAAATTTGAATTCACCGAAAAACTTTTAATCAAAAAGAGTGATGATGTGATGACTTCTCGACGCTCATGTGGTTGATTTTCGTGGAGAGGGAATTATGCAGATTTTTGGGCGGTTTTAAGTGAGAAAGAAGTGACAACATTGTATATAAAACCTGATGGATAAGCTGATGATAGAGAAGGTGGAAAAACAACAAGTGAAAAAAGTGATGGAATATTCGGTTTTTTTTTTGGCTAAAGGGGGATTGAAAAACAGTTCTCACGGGCTCAAAGAGTTTCCTTTTTAAGCAAGCGCGCTCTGCTGCGAACATCCCGATTTTCAGAGGTAATTCGAAATTTCTATGATTTTTAATTTGTTTTCTGATGGAATTTCGGATTTTTTCGACGCAAAATAGTATAATAAGCACATAATTTTCATTTTCGACTAAATTTTTTAATTGAAAATTTCTAAAATGAAATTTGTTAAAAAAACATTTTTTTAAAATAAAATTATACAATTTTGTTGAAAATATACTGCTTTGCATCAAAAAAATCCGAAGATCCATAAAAAAACAACTTCAAAGTCATGGAAATTTTGAATTACCTCCGAAAATCGAAATATTCGCAGCAGAGCGCACTTGCTCGGAAAAATACAAAAAAAAAACTGCGGCGCAGCTAACATGAAAAACTGAAATTTGAATCGCCGCGCAATTTGAGTGGAGCGCATTCGCTCAGAATGAGCTGGCAGCCAGTTTATGCAAACGTGCTCCAGCTGGCACAGAAAGTACACAAACCAAAGAGTGCAGCAGAGAAGCCATACACTCTGACTTCTCTGCACTCTCTCCTCCACCAGACATTAAAATGACGAGATCTAATCTGTGTTTTCTTCTCTCTCTCTCCAATTTCTTAAATGTGGGTCTTCTGAAAAATAGAGACGGGGGGAGAAAAGACAAATGTGTAAAAGAGACGAAAAAACAAATAAAATGAATGGGTGTGAGAAAATAGAAGAGATTGATTCCATATGTCTTGAGAGGTGAGGAAGAGTCTTCTGAGAATTCTGCAGAAGAGAAACCCTTAATAGAAGGGCACACGCCTTCTAACTCCCTCCTTTCCCAAAAAAGTAAAATTTCCCCAACAAAAAATGCTTTCAAAACAACAAGAAAAAAAAAGTTTTGAAAGCCCCTAAAAAGTGGTTGATGAATAATTCAAACAGTTCCATTTTCTCTCTTTCCGTTTTTTGTTCTTTTCAACAAAAAAAGTGACGAATCGAAACGAAGTTTTTGTTGTTTCCGGAAGAATCTGTAAGAAAGAAAAAGTGATGTTTATGGGTAAATGTTTTTTTTTGGGGTTTGAAGATTTTGAAAGCAAAAAAATGAAGAAAAGAAAGCGAGGGTGGGGGAAAACTACAAAAAGAGCGTTGTTTTCTATAAAGGAGGGTGAGAGGGAGTGCGGTAGTTTTCATTTTCTGCAATCCGACGTGGTGGTGTGCGCTTGCAGATCATGCATTTTAATTGACGACTTTAGAGGAATTTTAATGAGAAACTAAGTGCAGAACACACTTTCATGGTTTCAAAAGTGATACAATTTATTGGAGAAAACAAAAACCAAAGCCTCAGTGTGGTTCGAACTCACAAGAGTCAAAAACTTAACCGCCTACACCATTGGGCACGCCGTCAGCTTGTTTGTAATTGTCATATATTAATGCAGTTGACTTTAAAAACGTCGTAGCTTGAGAACCAGTAATTTTTGACGATTAGAATTGTCATTTTATGATCACTCGGAGTGCATATACTTATATGAGCCATGAGCATTATTTTTCTTTCTGGGCTACTTCAAAGACGCAGTTCTTCGATAGGTCTCACCACGACTGGTAATCTTACTGCACTTTAAGAACATTTGTGCAAGAATAAGACTTTACAGAGTGATGAAAAATAAGAAACTATCAGGGGGAAAATCAGGAATTGTTTTCCGACTTTTCTTCATTAAAGGGGGTGGGAACTCTCATTCGTAGGGGAAATTTAAGGGGAAAAAAGGGCGCAGTCTCTTATAGGCAAGGGGGGTGGGCGCGTTTTCTCAGCCGCATAGCGCAGTCGGTAGCGATTTTGGTGATCTGTCAGACGGACCCTGGGTTCGAACCCACCAGAGGTATTTATTTTTGTAATTTCAGAGAAAATGTTTTTTTGAGTTCCCACCTCCTTTAAAATCTTTTTTCTTTAGTTTTTCGTCATTTCGAAAGGTAAAAATGCTACAGTACATCTCTTTTCGTGGAAATACCTACGACGCGCCTTTAAATTAACTTTTGTTATTTTCTCAACAAATTCGACAAGGTTATATTCAACTATCGTACGACGATTTAGTTCATAAGTGAAAAAAACTGATACTGGGCAAACAGTTACACGGACAAACAGATACATTTCCAATCTTCAGTCTTTTCAAAATCTATCCTTGTTTCAAAAATAGAGTAAGATGGCTAGTATCTTCACACGTGTATGTGCTCCTTCCGCAAAAAAGAGCAATTACATTTTTCAACGCAACACGCATACACACAACAAAAACCCGACTTGTTTCGAAATATTTACGGGCGGTCCCCGACTCCCTCCCGTAATGACGTATTCTTTGAAAAACGGGGAGTGACATACGTATGTATATATCCAGATGAATCCCTTGGAGAAAGGAGAAGAAGAAGGAGTAGAAATAAGAGGATATATTATAAGAATATGTACTTTTTGAAGGAAGAAGGATGAGTGTATCTGATACATAACAGCGAAATGAGAAGAAGAAGAAGATTCTGTAAGTGACACGTTTTTGTGGTCTAAGACTGAAGACCAAAACAGAAAGGCTAAAAAGACTAGATTCGTTTTGGATTTGGACTTACTGCGTTACTCAAATCCATTCAGATGCTTTTTTTGAAACTTCTATACAACGGATTATGGTGATCTCTGTAAAAGTCAGTTCTGGCCGAAGATCCGACAGCTAGACGGCCGCAATATCTCACCCCGAAAACTACCGTATAGATTTGATTGATACCGTAAGATGTATCAAATTTTGTCAATTTTTATCGATTTTCAACGATTTTTCTAGCTTTTCCTTAGAAGAAAATGAATATTCGTAGAAAATTGACCAAAATTGATGAAATTCGATAAGTAAATTAACATTTTCTAAATTTCTTACGGTAGAAATTAAATTCATACGGTAGTTTTCGTGGTTAGATATCGCGGCGTCAAGTTGTCGGATTTTCGGCCAGCGCTTGTTTTTACACTCATTGCCATGATACGGAGATTTTTCAGGGACTTCTCGTGCATTTTTCCGTCAGCGTGTCGCAACGCTCGATGTTTACGAACTTTGTAATACAGTAATACAACGTCCGCAAACACCGTGCGCTGCAACACGGTCCCTCGAAAATGCATGAAAAGTCCACTTGTATTCAACTTTTTTGCACTAACTTCCTCGGAACAAGAAATAAAAAACCGGAAAACCCCAAAAATTCGGAAAAAAAACCTATAATTTGATTTGCCTCCAGAAAACTACACTGTTAGGATCAGAGCGCCACTTGCTCATTTCGACGCTGCACGAGCACGTGCGACTACGGACATCAATTTTTGTGCACCAGGGTTTTGGAGCATCGTACATGACCTTGATGAATTTTCAGTGAAAAACATGCAAATTTTGAAAAAAATTTGAAACCGGGCCTCCGAGTCTTCCCGGACCGCCCCAATTACTCACATTTCCCGGTCTCTGAATCTCAAAAAATAGTCCATTTGCTCAAAAACAGAAAACACAAAAAAAAATATAAAAAGCTCTGGAACAAATAGGATGTATTCATATCTCGGGAGAATGAGCAATAGGAGAAGAGATGAAGGAAAAAAGATGCTCGTAATCTTCCCTCTCCCTTCTTTGGATTATCTCAGTTGTCTAGCGAAAATGAGATGGAAAAGAATGAGGAAGAAAAAGAGAGATGAATAAAAAGAGATTGTTTCGTTTGATCAGCAGGAGTTTGAACACATTGTGCTCTTTGTAGTGATGATGGAAACGTGCTCTAATGAACCTTTTTCAGATCTTTGTCTTCAGAAAGTGAGCCCCGTTGCTAAGTGCATCAGAGCGCATTTCCATTCTCCTTCTAATCCAATTTCATCCGATTCTGACGTCCAAAAACAAGAAATTTCTCCTGCTTCAAGTTCCAAAATCTTTTTTGACCAGATTTAGATTTTGTTGAGTCTCTCGTTTTCTATTAAAAGGAGTCAAGATTTTATAAATAGATGATGGAAATACGTATGTGGGGGCAGCAGGTGGAAAGCAAGAGAGAGGAGAGGAACGTAAGCGAATTTTCAATGGATTTTGAAATATTTGGGATATCTTGAGCATATTAGAAATGAGGGAAATGGTCTGGAGAAGGGGATCTTAGACTTTTCGGGTTCCATTGATTCTACCATACAAGTAGATCGCAAGGGTACATACCGCCAACACTGAGCACGTCTGAAGTTGGACAGCAATCGTTGCAGCTACAAAAAATATCAGTGGAAATTGTGAAGAGAGCCATCAAAGAAGTTTGCAGACCGAAAGATAGACTAAATATGATCTTATTGACTCCGCCCACTCTGCCGGCTCCAGGTTCTGGTCATTCTCTGCTAATCTGGGCGGAGTTTCAGAAGAATCCTCTCACATTACTTTTGATCTGCACAAGGGAATGTTTTTCCCATGTGGGTTAGGAATTTTCTACAAATTTGAGGACTGGAAGCAGAGGCTTCTATAAGTAGATTCTGAAATTTCCAGCCCTAACTGGAGCCTTAGAGTCTGGAAATCTCAATCTGAAATCACCACGTCGACAATGCATATTGTAAATGGGGGCGGGGTCTGATATTCAGATGAAGATTTCGAGACTATCATGCTCTCGTGAGGGCTGGAAATTTCAGGATCCACTCACAGAAGCATCTATTTTCAGATCACCAATTTATAGAAAATTCCTAACCCATGTGAGAAAAAACATTCCCTTGCCAGCTAGTGATCTCAGATGGCCCTAGCACCTAGGTCACCCAATGTGTGAGAAATGAACCATCGAAAAAAATGGGGTAAGCATCTGTGAAAGCAACAAGACCCTATAATACAAAAAAACTTAAACATCATATGTCTAACTAAGGACCGGTCAGACAAGACAATGGACTTTCAGTTAGTGAAAAGTAGGATTGGATATCAGAGAAAAAAGTATGCACAGTTATGTAATTGGTAACTGCTATAGCCTTCTTTAGGTCAAGCTACGTGGGTTCGAAAGATCAGATTCTGTCAGATTTGGTAGAGAAAATCAGCTGAAAGTCCAATTTCTCAGGCCTAAATAAAACTAGTTTCTGTTATACAGAAAGGACTTTGAACACACGTAGCTTGACCGAGAGAAGGTCATGGCAGTTACGAACGACATAACCGTGCATAAATAAGATAGCTGGTTGCATTCCAAGTTTTTAGGCCACACGAATAACCCGACAACTGCCAAGCTGACACGGATTCTTGTTCCAACGCTTTTGATAGAAGAAATGAAACATACTTTTCAAAAGTCCCTAGTTTCAAAACTCCAAGCTCAACCAAAAATAGATGCGAAGATCTTTCAAAAGATGAGAAAAAACCTCGAAGAAGTGTAATATTTAATCAAAACAAAAAGGGACATTGGATATGTGAGAAAACTGAACCCCCTTTATAGAATAGGAATGAGTTCCATCTTGGGTGTTGCATTGTGGAAATAACTGATGAATTATTCAAATTATAGAGAGAGAGAGAGAGAGGAAAAAAGAAATGTTCTTTTCATAAAAAATAAAGATAAACATTGAAGATTACGGTAAGAATTTTGATTTTTTCTATCATGTATATCGATTTTCTTTATTGATTTTTGAACTGTTTCCCACTGAGCCTACTAAACTACAGTAATCCTTGATCACTGATCATAGTGCTCCAAATATCAGAAATCATCCTTCTACTCAAAAGTACATCATCCAATTTTCGTTGAAGAAATATGAGAACTCATTTGACGTACTACTACTACTACTACAGACGCACTTTTAATTGGGAGGATGACGCCCGTATGAGGTGTCTAGCCGATGATTTTGGTTATTCCCACGGAGAGAAGGTGATGAGATATCAATGCACGTTTTCGTAACTAGACGTTAATTTAGTATCAAGTGACTCCTAGAGTTTGGGGACTTAGTAGCTTCTCAGTAATTAGGGATGAGTTGGAAGTGGCTGGGGGATGCTTTCAGCATACTAAATACGTATCTGTACCCTTGTAGAGTTGGAAAAATAGAAGCAGTGGCAAGAAAAGTTACTTTCAGGTTTTGATGAATTGTGAGAAAAGGAAAAAATCCTGCTGGACCCTGAATCTGTTTTGGCTCCAGTACAGTTCCTTGGAATACATGAAAAATTCAGAAGTACTAGTAAAACAATCTTCATAGTTCAGATAAACTGTGAAAGTGAGAATTCTAGAAATCTTGACCTAGAAATCTACAGTACCGTTCAAATTCATATGAACACTCCCGTTTTAGGCTGCCGTAAATACTCTAACAAAGTTGCCCTCGGTGTCGTCTGTTTGAGGAATCATATCTCGGATCCCGAATGAGATAGTGAAAAGTTGTCAACTGACGAATTGTGTGAAAATACTTCGAGAACAAGTTTTTAGTTGACAATATTTTTGTAGGGCGACTAGGAACTGAGATATGGCGTCTCAAGCACGTGGCACTTCTATTAGAGTATTTACGGTGACTTTGAACATGCTTCACCCAGCCAAATTTCAATCTACGGCTCAAAAAAAGTTTTGAGCGTGTCAAGCATAACTAGAACTTTAATTTTGTGGTTTTCAACTTCTTTGTATAACCGCTCTCCCGGAAGATAGAGCTCGTTCGATGAAAGACCCATCGAATTTTCTATGAGCAATTTCTGAGGTAGTTTTTTTTGCACGAGCTCTACCTGCCGGGAGAGTGATTGTACAAAAATGTTGTCAACTACAAAAAAGTAGTTCTAGCTATTTTTGATACGCTCAACATTTTTCTAAGCCGTAGAAAAGTATTTGATCATGTGGTGCATCAGCCTTAATTTCTCAAATCAACGCAAAAACCTGAGTGTGAGTATACTCTTGAACGGTACTGTATTCACATTTAGTAAAACAAGTCGAATTATTTTTAAAGTTTAGATAAACTGTGGAAGCTGAAATTGATCCCTCTACTCAGAAATCTGAAGAGATCCAGCTTGAACTGAGAAAGAACAGTGAATAACTGTCAATTCCTAGTAAAAGCAACTAAAACTTCCAGAACAAGAGGGAGTTTGAGTATTGAAACACCAATCGGAGCAGGTGTACGTGTAAAATGAGAAACAAGTTTCTTGCCTCTACAACCTCTCACCTGATATTAGCAATTCAATTAACTCCTAGGGCTGTGAGAAGAAGAAAAAAAAGGGAAAAAAGAAAAAAAAGTTTTTGATTTTTGGAATGGAAAAACGAGAAGAAACTTGACATCGATTATGTATGAGATTTTGTTCCATTTCTCTTTTTTCCGCCGGCATAGATCACATTGAGGAAGTCATCTTTTTGGAGCGGAAAGAAATGGCAAAAAAATGGAGTGCATGGACCAAAAAGGGCAAACTTTTTTTTGGTTCGGGACAAACATTGGACGAGAATTTGAAGAGTTTCAGAGAGAGGGAAAGAGACGCAGAAGGAAATCGGGTGGAAAAGAAAAGGACCAACAACTTTTGACTTCTTTTTGCTTTTTGAGGGTTTTCGGATGGGTTTTTTGTTTCAATTGTATAGAGAGGCGGGGAGGAAATGTTTGTGTAGTTAACCTTCACTGGGTTCAAATTCTCAGTTTTTCTGAAATTCGAAAATTTCTGTAGGACGGTTTAGACTTCTGTGAAACTGTAAATAGATCACAATAGAAAGGGAGCCTTTTCCGAGACTTTTCGTGCATTTTTGCGTCAGCGTGTTACAGCCCACGGTGTTTGCGGACCCCCTATTACTGTATCCGCGGACTGCAACACGCTGACGCAAAAATGCACGAGAAGTTTCTCACAGTTCCACAAACTGTGGTTTCTGGAAGAGCTTTCGTAGTTTTCCGAAAAATTTTCCATTTTAAAGGAGGGTAAAAGGGAGTACGGTAGTTTCATTTTTCTGCAATCCGACGTGGTGGTGTGCACGGTGGTGTGCTTGCAGATCGTGCATTTTAATTGACGACACACGCTTTATTAGAGGAATTTTAATGAGCAACTAAGTTCCAAACATGGTTTCAAAAAAGATACATTTTATCGGAGAAAACAAAAACCAAAACCTCAGTGTGGTGCGAACCCACAAGGGTCAAGATCTTACTGTAGTTTCAGCTTTTCAAAAAAACCAAAAGGTTACCAACAACACAAAGTATCACAAAACAAAAAAAAACGGAAAGAAGAAGTTGTTTATTGGTTATTAGATAAATAAAAAAGTTAATTGAATTCTCTTCTCTCTTCATATTATTTTTTCTCTTATTACTTTTTTTCGATTAACTCTCCGTAATTGGTTTTTCTCTCTCCCATTCTTCACTCTTTTCTCTTGATGTTTCAAATTCTTGGGCTCTCAATGGAGGTACGGTAGAGCGTTTTCTTTGAAACCTGATTCATTTTTCTGATCATGTGATGATCCCTTCTTTGTTTCTCGAAAAGAATCTCCAAAATCTAAATTTTTCTGAAAATCTCAAGTCTTGTTTTTTCTCTATCCTCTCCTCACATCCCTTACTATTTCTCTCCCGAATCGCACATGGTCCAAACTTCCGGTGCTCGCCTTTCCTCTTCGCCCGCCGCTGAAAAAGAGTTGAAGAACGGGGAAAAGAGAAATAGATGCGCAGGCTTCAAGAGTAAGTCGCGAGAGAGTGATTTGTGGAGAGACGCAGACGATAAAAGAAAGTGATCTGTGTGAGTGTCGAAAGGGAGACGAAATGTGGTGGGGGAGAAAAAGAAAGAGAAGACGATTGCGGGGGTGTAATAATATGCGTTTTCTGTGTGTGTCCTCTTCGTCGTTTCCTACATTTTATCACTTTTATTCAAACATTTTTAAAACCTTTTCTCTTTTTCGTTTCCGCCCCATCGCCCGCACCGACGAATTGTTGTTTTTGTTTGAGTGGTTTTTTTTTCAAGTCTTTTGTGCTGAAAATTCTTTGTTTCTTTTGTTAATGCTCTTCTGTGGGCTAGGTTTCAATTTTTAGATTTTAGAGCTGAAAAAATTGACCTAAAATCTGAAAACTGACCTAAGTTTGATCTATTCGAGAAAAATGTTCAAAATTACAGTACCGAGCAAAATTAAAAGCGAACACCGCCACGCAATAATGCACAGTTTTGATTTTTTTCACCAATTTCTCTGAAATTTTTGAATTTGCTCCGATTTTCTTCTCTATTTTCAACTAAAAGCCATGTTTTCAGGTGCAAATGAACAGTTATGCACCCAAGCGAGAGCAGCACATCTAACAACGGTCAGGATGGTCCGTTATTTTCAAAGGTTTCTCATCAAAATTAACGAAAAAATAAGTTTTTCTTTTTGCAGAATACTCAAAACACCCGACCGCCCGACATTACCGCCAATGATGTGTGGTACCATGGGGAATTGAGCGAACACGATGCCAATCATTTGCTTCAGGTTTGTTTTCTTTTTTTGTTGTTTTTTAGTCTCAATGCTTTTTTAAGGGCACAACACCAGGAGCATTTCTAGTCAGACAAACTGGTCAAACACGATTTTATCTCTCGATTTTAAATTCAGACGGGTCTCCGAAACATATGCCGTAAGAGAAAATTGAAAAAAAAAACCATTATTTCGACTAATTTCAGCATACGCCAACTCACTTCACCTCAGTATTTTTTCGAAGGAAAACGATACGACACTCTACGGGATATCGTTGAATTCTATAAACCGGCGGTTTTTCCGATTCGAAAAGGTGGAATCATGCCGATGAATGGGGTAAAGATAAGTTGTTTAAGGGTTTTTTTAGTTCTTTAGGGAGTTTTTTTCGGATTTTTAAATTTAATTTTTTAAATTTTTTGCAGGAAATAATCGAAAGTAAATACCTCTGCCTGCGAAATTTCGAACGTCGTGAAACAGACGAAATGAATGCGGAAATTGGAGACGTGTTGACAGTTTGTGAGACAGATGAGCCTGGTTGGATGTTGGGAAGAAATGAGACGAATGGATCAGTTGGAATCATATTAAAATCACATTTAGAACCATTAGTAAGTCCTGAATTTACAAAATTTAGCAATCGTTCATCTTCAGATATCTGACGTCCGAGATCTCACAGATCTTCCATATTTCTACGATACAGTATCATCTGATATGGTTCAGTATAATCCAATTGGCACATTCCTTCTGAGAAGATCTTCAAAAGGAACTGATACGTATGCCTTACTAGTGAAAACACAATTCGATCTAGTCGAAAAGTTTCTGATAGTTGGCTCTCCGTCAAGAGGATTTAGTTTAGCAGGAAGGCCTTTTCCCACTATTGGACACGTTTTGACAAGGTAAATCGTCTGAAAAGCTCATTCTTTTCATGAAAAAAAAATTCCAGATACTGTGATCGTGCGATATCCGGTGGCGTCCGTTTGACACATGCTGTGTGCGTGAATCAGCAACGAAAATCGTCTAGTCGCCGGTCGACTGCTGAAGTTCGATGGCCCACGACAAGCAATGATACGACGATGAGCAGTAGTCAATATGATGACGTTTATAAGGATAAGAAAGAGGTAAAAATGCAGCATTTTCTCTTCCTGAAAGGATGATTCCTCGTAATCATTCTAGCTGTAGCCATGCTAGCTGAAAAACGAACTCCAAAATGTAGCGTTTTCATAGCTTAATTTCCATCCAGTCCCTTCTCTCTCTCCGTCACAAAAATTGAGTGGAAACTGCTCGAAAACGAAGAAAAGAGGTACGTATTAATCAAGCGTAAGGAAGCAACGAATCCCTCAAAAAACGAGTAAAAAAGTGACATCTTCTTATTCTTATTCCTCCCCTTTTCGTCCGTTTCTCCCCCATTTCAACTCAACCTATATTTTATTCTTTTTTACTCGATCGAAATTGAAACAGACCTCGCAAAATTCATTCTTATTCATCTAGAAAATTTCTTCGTTTATTCTTTTCTTGTTTCCTTTTTTGTTCTCAAAATGCAAGGAAGAGGAAGAAGAAGTGGACATCCTGTACCACCACCAATTAATAGGTGTTTTAGTATGGGGTTTATTAAATTGGTAGGTTGGAATCAGTTCTGTTTCTGATGCTTTAGAAAAAAAATCAGCCAACTAGAGTTTCATTTTAAACTGAAAATAATTAATCGGTGATGCGCGAAACATATTATTTTCTATGAAAAGGTGATCTAAAATCAACCTTCGTCCCACTTCGAAAAACCCTCCTACCCCAAAATTCTTGCGAACGCAACGTCACCATCTCACCAGAATTTCCAAATTTTCAATTTTCTCTAGAAATCCTTTTTTCGCCTTTCACCTGCCCCCGCTCACCGATAAATCTCGTGAGTATTCATCCCCCTTTCGGCTATAAAAATTCCGAGAATACATAAATTCGTACTACCCATAAAAATTTCTCCGTTCTGAAATTGAATTCTTCTGACATTTAATTTTTTTGCATTCAATTTTCTGAAAATGTCTTTCTTAAGCCTTCCAGCAACGCGCAACGCCCACCACCACAAAAATGAGAGCTCTTTTGAAAAAGAGCAGTTTTATTGTCGAAGATATCCGCTAGCATTCATTGTTCCACTCCTTTCTAAACATGGGTATTATTTACTTTCTAGTTTCGGTCAGTTTTTAAAAAATGATTCCACGTTTTAGAAAATACTGTAAACTAGGTGTGGCAGCACGAAAAGAGTCAAAAGTTTATTAGAACTGTAGAAATATTGTTTCATAGAACAAAGTGATATTCGGTGTTTACAGAATGTCAATTTTCAAGCCCCGCCCCCATATGATTTCCAACTGCGCTCAGTGCAAAATTATAACGGGGCGTGGCCTCGTAAATCGACACCTAATCTCACTGAACGCAACAATAAATCAGTTTGAAAAAATCCAAAAAAAAAAAAAACAAGTCTAGAAAAAACTTTTCGACCTACCGTACTACCGCGAAAATCTGTCGAAATGAGGTCACTAGATCAAATCTTTTTTTTTGTCTCTTCGCGCTTTTAGCTCAATTTTATGCGAAAAAATATTGATTTTTGGTTGGTTTTTCTCTATCGGTGTTTCATAAATCCTTCAATTTTCTGAAATTCTAGTTTCGCAACCTTTTTGACAGCATCTAATTTCCGGGTCTCACGGTTCCGTGAAAATCTCACGACAGAACAGAAAATTGTATGCAATTTTGCAAAGAAATATGTAGAAAATCACGTAGAATAGAAAAATAATAAAAACGAATCGCGTCGTGACCCAATTTTCTCACAATTTCCAGAAAACACGTCAAATGTTTCGTGGCACCTCGATCGACACGGCGCTCGCTTCTTCTTCATTCCTATCCGCGAATTCCACGTCCACAGCGATGCCGTCTCCGGCGAATACGGTCTCCACGGGGATACCCGAACACTTGGTGAGCTAGATTCGAGTCTGATAGAAAAAATATGGGAAGTTTCAGATTGATCGATTCCATGACGACGATGTCAGTGAGCATGTCGAGACGAGTAGCACAACGGTGGCGTCGACAGTTGCACTCAGAAAGTGTAAGTAAACGAAGCGTTTTTCTGGGATTTATGCTCATTTTTTTCAGCCAGGGAAGATAAACAATGGAAAGATTGCTGGTTGACATTATCGGACGTTCCCGGTGGATCTTCACAGTTGTCAATTTCTGATTCTATGGTAGCAAGTAGTCAGGGAATTCTCAATTCTAATTTATAGTTTCCTAGGGCTCAAAACTCCGTCAACAAATCGATCTATCCACGTGTACGATGTTTTGGCTCGACGAATCGGTTTTCTCGACGGACGGATGTCTATTCCTCGCGCCTTCATTCCCATCACAACCTGCACTTTATTTGTGCTTCCGGCCATTTACAACGTTCTTGAAATGGGTTCGAATGTTGAGGTAAGCCTTCATTTTATTCGCAATAGAGCACATTTCATTTTAGAAGTCGAACAATTTATCAAGACGTGCCCCCTCCGATGCTTCAGGGAACAATATCTGTTGGAGATCCCAACTCACAAGTCTCGTTCCTCTCCGTTGAAATTGACAAATTCCGATCAGAATCACTGAAATCGGATATGTTATACTCATCGAATGTTTCGTTGAATGGTGTCAAAGTTGGCACTTCGAACTCATTCTCGCCAGCTGGGAATAAGGGACCAAACGAGTTGCCAACAGTGGTTATTGACTCGAAATTCGTTATTCCGTGAGTGTTGAAACTTTTTCTAAAGACTCGTAAAATTATTTCTAGATGCATTCCAACATGCGGCACCAACATTCAGCTCTCCATGATGAGTCACTCAGCATCCGGTAAAAAAGGCCGCCCATGTGGTGTTACAGTAACCGTTTGTCTCAACGAAAACAATGAGAGTGTCTTTCAACAATCCGTCGAATCGGCTGGTTTTGTGTTCAGAGCACAAAGACGGCGGTGTCCGGTGTTGCCGTTGGATCGATATAAACCGTTGTTGGACATGATACGGTAAGTCTAACAAGTGAAATATTACCAAATACAAAACTAAATCTTCCAGAGAATCCCCAAGTTCTCTGCTCGCATGGCCTTCACAAGTGCTGCCACCGCACCTCAGACAGTTTATGTATTCGTGTATTTCACATCTCTATGCACTTAATCCAATATTCATGAGCCCTGTTATAAGGTAATTATTGCCTCCAATGTTTCCATTTCAAACATTTTTTTCCAGGAAAGTGATAAGTGATGTTTTGACAACTTCCACTCCTGAAGATGTGTTTCGAAAAGATTCTCTGGCCACTGGAATAATCACTCAATGCCTTCGACATCTCTTCAAAACTCCATTTGACGAATTTCTTCTTGAAAATGCTCAATTTTCACAGTTGACTTCTCAAAAAGCGTCATCTTCTGGAATCAATAACCTAGAATCGGCAGTGGAGCTTCTAGTTAATTTTGTAGATCAACGTCTTTTGACCATCCCACTTGCTACACGTCTTCTTACAATTGCTGCAGATTGTGCTCGGAATCGATTCGGAGAAGAAGAGAGTCATTTGGTGAAACGAACTCTGAGTGCTCTTCTGATCCTTCGGGTTCTGAATCCTATCATTTTCTCCACATTGAACTCAGGCGTTGGAAGTCAGATTGCCAAGAATGTACAGATTTCGGCGAACGCAGCAGCTTCCCAGAACCCGAACGAGGCGTTGACACCAGCGGCAATGACGATTAGAAGGATGTTCGAGAGATTGATTATTTTGGTTGATCAGGTATGTGACTTCAATGAAAAAAACTTTGAAGGAGGGCGAAAAGGAGTACGGTATATCAATTTCGTGGATTTTTTTCTGCAATCCGACGTGGCGGTGTACACGGCGGTGCGCTTGCAGATCATGCATTTTAATTGACTTTTATAGGAATTTTAATGAGAAAAACGGTGCAAAACACATTGTCATGCTTTGAGAATTGATACAGTTTACCGGAAGAATGACAAAAAAAAAAGAAATTTCTATTTCCAGCAACCCATCGAATCAGAAGACCATCTCACACAACCGGAGGAAATTCATACTGAATGGATCTCATGCCTTGCCTATATCATTGGACATTCTCTTACAATCAAAAACACCTCCGGAGCAGCCACGTGTCCACCTCCCCCCACAACGAATTCCACGTCATCATCAACACCAGAAGACGTTCATTTACCATTAAACGTGCTCGAACTAATTCGACTCCATCAAATGTAGACAGTTTTATACACAAAATAATTCACCCAATGTTTTATCTGCCTCCCCTTTTTTCCATAGTAAAAAAATAATAACTTTAGCTCCGCCTCCACTTTTCGAAAAAATGAAAATGGGGCGGAGTCAAAAAATACAATTCATGTAAAATTGCTTTCTTCTTTTTGACACATCTCTCATTTCTGCTTTAATCTTTCCCCTCCCATTTATATCTAGCGATCTGATCGGGTCCCCTCCTTGTCAAATAGTATTTCTAAGTCCCCGCCCCCTCCCCCCGCCCCCCTGCTCCCAACATTTTCAACCCGTGTTCTATTATTCGGCTGAAAGCGTTTTGTTTGTTTCGAATGTGACGTCTTCTCAAAGAAGCGTCATTTCCTATTAATTTTAGGCCCCTTTCCCCTACCTCCCTCTGAAATTCTTTCAATTTTGTACAATGTGTATGTAGATTGTAGTTTTTCTAGAAGTTGGAAACAATTGTTTCCAACGATACCATCCTAAAACCCCTGGCCCTTTCCTCCCCCTTTCATCCTGCTTTTTTCACTCAACTGAACCATTTCCTCTCTCTCTCTTTGCCCCTCTCTTGCTCTCATCTCACTGTCATTTAATGAGCATTTTGTGTCTAGTTTTATCCGAAAACCCCTCTGAAAAATTGAAGCCGGTAACTCATCAACTACCACCATCACCCATGTTTTGATCACCTTGTGTTTTATATTTATTTTTTTTCTTTCAAAAAAATTCAATTGAACTGTGCTCTTTTCAGTTTTCACAGAGCTGCTGCCCTAAACAAAACGCAACATTGACCTAGCGGTTTCTTTTGATCTTATCACCAAAAACCGAAAATTTTTCCCACAATTAAATATTCTCGATGTGGAATATTTAAAAACCCAAGCGAATAGCCCGTCACTTCTCATTTCACTCAAAAAATGTTCGGTCGCTTTCGAAAATACGCCACGTATCGTCTAATTTCTCTGATGTATGTCTATGTGATGGCTCTTTATTCTCTTCAAGTGGATAGTGATCTGGATGCTCCGATGGATTCTGATGTCGATAATTGATTTCTGGTTTTCGGAATTTCGAAAGTTTTGGATTTTGAGAGGAATGAATTTTTCTGAGATCACTATATGTTTTTGTTAATTTGATAAACTCGAAATCAACAAACTTCTGAAAAATCATGGTTTTGAATTTGAAAAAAAAACAGAATCTTTCAGAATGATTATTTGGCCATAGCAATTCAAAAACTCACTCAACTGCTATGAAATCTAATGTAATTTTCTCAAGTGCTATGAGGGCTCCTATGGGGGGAGGTGCTCAATTGCTTTTCGGGCTCATGTGCTACTTTTCAAATGCTGTTGCCGCCTCTCAGGGTAAGAGAACCGACACTGGAGGCATCGAAAATTCGACAAATAGCACTTGATCTTCACGTAGAACTTGAGAAAATCGCAGTAGATTTTATCGGAGTTGAGAACCCGCCAAAAAATATTGGTACTCATTCAATACAGTTTCTTTCTAGCATCTGTTTCTCGGTTTAGTTTCTCACAAAAAGAACAATCATCCCCAAAGTTACTGATAGAAGTGCAACTATTCCATCATTTCTTGTGATATACGTTGGAATTGTAACTTCGGCAGGAAACCAACCGTGCCTGCAACAAAATGATTTTAATCCTTTGAACCTTGAGAGAAAACCTTACATCTGAGCTAACGAACGATTCTCTCCGCGGTCTACTCACTTCGTTTGCATTGTGACCGTCTGAAAGGTCTGAGTTGGCAGTTGAGAGCGTAGTCATATTTCCATCGTCACCCTCTGTTTCGTCTTCATCTTCTTGAGTTTCCAGCTCACTGTCCGACATACCGTCGTAGGAGTCACGAACAGCGTTCATTACCTTGTCAGTGAGACAATCGAGCTCTGAGTGAACAGCGTCTGAAATAACTGAATAAGAGTGGAAGAAGTCAAAAAAGTAATACTTGGGCTCTCGGAGTAAAGAAGTGAGAAGTCAACCCCCGTGAGTCCAAAAATTATTGGCCTCATTTCCGTGGAAAAGTTCCATGTTTGAATTTGAAAGTCCTTTTTTCCCATGTTTATTTTTTGAATATAATTTTTCTAAATTTTGGTACATTTTTGACATAATTCGTTCTTCGTCTTCTTCTTGTTTCTCGCTCACTGTTCTTTCTTTCTCTTATTCACAACTCCCTTCTATTCTGAAAAAGCTTTCTCTCTTTCAGGGTCCCGACAGACTGATGTGTATGAACTCATACTTCATTACTTTCATTATCACTCTGTCATTAAGAACACACAGAAAAGAAAACTGATTAACTTTGGGGATTCTTATTGAAAAACAAAAAATTTTATAGAATTTCGTTCAACTTCAAGAGCAGCAATTTTATGATCACTCGCTCGTTCCATTTGATAATATGGTCGACAGTCGAAAACCAGTCTATCTTCTTCCTCTGTTCGGTCCAATCTGAAAATTCTAGATGCGCTTCATCTAGCCATTGCTTCACACAAACCCGGATTTGAATTCAAACATATATGGAGTGTTCTCTGGCCAACGTGTCAGTCCGAATTGTCGAATGATTGCACGCTTATCAATTTTGCGTGAGACGGGTGAATACAGATACAACAGCTCCAATTTTTGATACCAAACGCCTAAAATCCACTTCTCCAAAAATGCAATTATATCATTTGTATTGAATTTGTAATTGAATAGTTGTAATTCTCGCCCGTTGAACTGTTGGAAAAGCGAAATTGGCGACGAGCTAATGGAAGAAACAGTTGAAACTTTGAGAAACGGCGAATCTTCACTGAATTGTCCCGTTATCTCCGAGTCAATTAACGCACTCATCTGATTAGGGTATTTGTTGAAATGAACATCCAGCATTTGTACATCGACCGTTTTTTCGAACAAATTAGTATGAACGAATCCTGGCACCTCCGTCAGATTTTCAAAATAAGCGACCGACTCTGATGATACCGAGATTATTGGAGTTGATCGACGGAATAGTGCAGGGAGATATTCGAAGACAGCTTGATACATCTTTTTTTCATGTTTCATTTCGAAGTACAAAGAAGCTGGATCATTCTGGCTGTCTTCCCCTGTATTGTGAAATCTGAAAAAAAGCAGTTCTATGTTTGAACAAGCAACCATAACATATAAGATTACCAAAATGAAAACTCACAGAATTGGTTTTTGAAATTTACCAATTTTTATGACAACCAACTTGCTACGATCTGGTCGTTTCAATGAATAACCTAATAAGACGTTTTCCTCAATTCCATTTTTATTCTCTATTTGAACCACGAGTCCTGTCGAGAGAAACGTATATCGTATTGCTTTAACATCTTTTCTTGTCAGATAATTCATCGCAAATGCTCTAGTTTTCAATGAGCAAAAAGAGAAAACAATTAATTCCTTATTCCTCAATTGATTTATAATTTCCTTCTTGATTAGATACGGAAATGAATTAAACTTTATAGTCATTATTCTCAAAAGAATCAGAAGATGTGTATTTTCTATCGATTGCAACTTGGAACGATAGAGGGCAATGAGGGGAGGAGGTATGACCCTATACGCTAATTATGATCTCATCAGAATGACCCCCACCACTACTAAAGTGGCGATTCGTGTCGAGACCTCTGCTCCAAAGTCCAGAGAAGATATCATCAGATCCTGCCAGTCAGCTGTCAGTACTGTACTAATTACACACAGTTGAGAAGTGACGTGAAGGTACTGTACTCACTGAGCTGCGTGGAAATTCAAATTGCTCTATATCAGATTTATGGGAAGGGAGTAGATTCTTTCAGCTTCAGATCTATTTTCATTTCAAATAAATCGATTAATACCGATTCAACAGATTTTGTGTAACTTGGATAGTGTGAAGGCGGCGCTCCCGGTGGAAATCATAGTGCTCAACCTTTATCTGCGATCTCGTGCTCGAAAAAATTTTTCAACTAAAATTTTTTGCCAAAATTCATAATTTTCATTAAAAAATTTCAAGTACCTGTAACAAAATGATTTTATTCCTTTAAACCTTGTGAGAAAACCTTACATCTGAGTTAATTCAACCACGAGTGGCCGGATAGATAGAGGCAATGTCTTCATATTCAGCTTTTTCTCGAATTCGTCTGAATCAAAAGTGCTAAAATCAAATGAAATTAATGTACAACTTCTTCAAACCAGGATAATCTTCTCTAGAACTCCATTTTTCCAACTGCTCAATTATCCTATGACCTTTAAAATTGGAAAAGGTTGAGCAGACAGTTATCTGTTCCTTTGAAAATTTCCAAAACATACTCTGTATTCTTTTTGGAGATGAACCATACTAATTGGTTAGCTTTGAAAAACTTCGAGAGAGAGAGAGAGAGAGAGAGATCGGACCATTAAATCTGCTCATATCCATTTCAATAAACTCTTGTTCATTAATCGACTCGAAATAATCTTCAAGGTCTTATGACTTTTTACGATGTTCAAATGGGTTGATAAGAACCTTTTTGGATATTTATGAGTTGCTAATACCCAAATTTGATCCAAAATTCATCTACTCATTTCTTCTAAAAAAATAACATCCCCCAAGCTTCCAAAATTTTTTTCTTTCCAAATGTTCAATTATTTCATTTGTGCATGAAAAGTTTCCAAAAGTTACACAATAACAGCGAAATTAGTCATTTTTCACTTCTCTACCTTCTCCTTTTCCTTCCGCTTTTCTCTCACCTTCCAACCAAAAAGGAGTGAAATGTTATGAAATAATACATGTTTGCTGATTGACACTCCCCTTCCTTTTCTTCTCTAATACCTCTCTCGTTTCGAAATAAAACTGTTCTTTTTTCGATTTTATCGCCTTTTCGATTCTCTCATTCCTCTTGAAATTCTCTTCTTCTTCTGAACCGTCAGCAATGTCGTGGCCTGCTTTGACTTTCAGATTGAAACAGAGCATTGCAGAGCTTTTGGATTATGAATCAAGGTGAGAAATGGAATTATTGATTATTGCCTTGTTCAATTTCTGTTGTCAAGCCATCTAAATGATTAAAAAAAGTCAAATTTTCTTCCAGATGCAATCTCCGAATATGCTCAAAAGACGATCGGAATACTGTAGATTCCACCAAATTCATCCCAAAAATGCTCAAAATTTACGAGTTTGCGAGTGATATGTCGGAAGGAAAAGTGAGCTGGCAAGCCTCCAAATTCAAAAATTATTGATTTTTTTCAGACCATAATCCGTCTCGACATAGATACATTCACAGTTTGGTTCATTGGAAAAGAGAACTTGACGAGAATTGATAGAGGATGGAATGGACAGATAATTGAAGGATTCAGTGAAATCAAACAAAAGAATCGACATGATTTGATTGGAGATTACCTGCAAAGATTCAGTCACAAAGGATTTATCAAATCGGAAACTGTGGAGTTGGAGGGGGTAAGGTTTTTTGAATTCTAGCAGGGAAATGTTTTTCTCACGTGAGTTTTGAATTTTCGTTAAACGGATGGTTCGAAAGTAACTGTCTCTGTGAGGGAATTCTGAAATTTCCAGCCCTCACTGGAGCCTGAAAGTCTGGAAATCTTCTTCTGAAAATCAGACCCGCCCTTTATTTCATTGTAATGTCAATACGGCCACTTTCAGATGGACTCTCATTCTCTAGTGTGGGCTAGAAATTTCAGAATCCTATCACAGGAGCATCTACTTTCAGACCACCAATTCGTAGAAAATTTCAAAACCCACGTGAGAAAAACATTCTCGTGTGAAAACAATTTCGAAAAACTGACCTGGCGGTATGCTGAATCGCTTTTCCAAGTCAGAACTTTTTCGAAATTAGATATCTCAAAAGTGAGCGAAGCTAGAAAAAAGTTGTCAACTGCTAACTTTCTTAAAATTAAATTTGGAGCAAGTTTGCAGTTGACAACATTTTTCTAGCTCCGCCCACTTTTGAGATGTGGGACAGTTCTGATTCAGCATAAAGCCACTAACCTGGCTCACGACCCAGATTAATTTCCTCGGTTTCCAGATTGAATTCCCACCTTCTTCCACGTGGAAATTCAAATGCACCAATGCGAAACTCCTCAATATCATGAACAATAACAACGTGGCGTGGCTCCGAAACTTTGTTCCATTCGATGAAAAATTCAAAGTGATTGAAATCAGAAGTTGGGGAGATTCCGAGGAAGTGACCGAGTTGATTTTGAAGATGAGAATTACGAAAACGTTGAAAGTTGATCAGGAATTGAAGTTCGATGATAAGGATTTGGAGGGAATCGAAGCCATGGATTGCCTTCTCAGTTCTTCGAATGTTACTGCGGAAGGAGCCAAGAAGAGATTAGAGGTGAGTCAAAGAGAAGGCGAGTACTCAACTGCTATGAAATCTACTGCTATTGTCTCATTTGCTACAGGGCGATCAAGTGCTGTTTTGGCTCATGTGCTATTTCCCATGTGTTGATGACCCTGAGAAATAGCATTTTAAGCCGCGTGCTTGAGGGTAATAGCAATTGATCATTTTAGTAGCGCTTGAGGAAATAGCAGTATTATGACAACCTCTACTATTATATTCATGATTTCAGAGCTTCCTGAAAAACGGAAACAAAACCGACAAGCTTGAAATGTGTTTCCCAGTTCCTGCTAATTTCGATGCTCGTACCCAACTCATCCCGAAAGATCTTGTAGTGAAGAAACTCAAGAAAGACAATGAGCAAGACGGAGAATTCTAGTGAGTTCTGTCGATTTCTGAAAATGACTCATAAAATCCTGAATTTTCAGCGGAAAAATCTTCGGAGGTTTCGTCAACGTTCATGGGATACAGGATCCACGGGAGATTGATTGTATGCAATTCGGAGACATCGTCAGACTCAGTTGTAATTTGTATGAAAAGTCGAAGAGACCTTGTATGTTGTATCCCTTCTATTATTTACCGTAAATTAATATACTTTTTTTTTTGAGAATGTAAATTTCGTGCTGAAATAAATATTTTGACTGAAAATGAGACGTCCGAAACTTCATACACACAATGAGTGAACTTTTTTAGGCTAATCGGTGCAAGTATCGGCAAATATTTTCTGAAAATACCAGCTTCATCAAATCTGCGCGTGAAAAGTTTGTTCAACCTTTGTTTCTCAGCGTAGCGCACATTCTTACCGTCGGAAAACAAGAATAAAAAATCACTATGAATTACGATATTTCTGCAAAATGGCGTGACAGTGTTCTCAGAAAACTTTGAATTTTCGCCAAAAACACTGCATTTCTTTTCTTTCATTCATAAAAAACTGTCTTACTTGACCTGCAATTTTTATGAACCTTTCGGAAATTTCAAAAGTTTTGCATTATGCCAAGTGTTCATTAGAGCGCACTTGCAGCATTTCTGAATTTTGGTACACAGATTATTCATTGGAAGTTTATTACAACGAAAAAATTCGCTAATAAAGTGAAGCTCTTCGATAATCTCGCTCTTCAATCCCGTCATAAATCGGATCCATCTCATAAGGCCCTTCAGGACTTTTGTAAACTTCGCATCGAATCGAAAAACTTGGAGAGCACGGAATTATTGATAATCGACGCCTGTCCTGCACACCATGGATATTCCTAAATCCACCGTAGATCTTCCCACTGAAATCAAAATATTGAAAAATGTAATAGGGATAAAACTCAAACTAGAAAGCATATTCCGCGTATTCCGTGTCTGGACGTTGATCTATCCGGCATATTAGTCCATCAGGTATGTAATTGAATGGATTGAAAGTAGTATCATTTGATACTCCGTCAAGGACAACTTCGAATACGTCGGTTCGAGTTCCGTTTGTGAGATGGTGCTGAACAAAAAAAAAAGTATTCCTTTACTAGAAAAAATCCGGCAAATGCTCAACTGCTATAGTGTGATCTTGTGCTATAGATCAAGTGCTATTCTGCCTTTTGTGTTATAGATAGGCGAATACTCAACTGCTATGAAATCAACTGCTTTTTCTCAACTGCTATGGGGGGTGATACTATTTTCGCCACATTTGACGTCTCAACTGCTATTGCTATTGTGTTAGATAGCAGTGGATCCATAGCAGAAGAGCCAAATCAAGCAGTTGATCACCTCTATAGCAGTTGAGTATCCACCTTATAGATCAAGTGCTTTTTTCGGCATGCCTCTTGCGCAAAGACTTTTGTCTCATGTCATAGCACATGAGACAAAAGAAATAGCATTTGAGACGTGGCGAAAATAGCACTTGATGTATAGCACAGGAGACAATAGCACAAGATTCTCATAGCAATTGAGTATCTACCAAAAAATCCCAACCTTCAACATTTTCTTAACCCATTTTTCCGATAAATTCGCTTTATAAATCCGAATATCCGTCGCTGTAACTCCTTCCAAATCCTCATCTTGAATATCCCGACAATTATATAAATTCAATGATTCTGACACTTTCAATCTAGAAATTTCATCTCTGATTCCATCTCCTCCAACTTGGAGTTTTTTCAAGTTAGGAGCAAGATTCTGGAGCCACATTCGGTAATGTTTGACATCACATAGGGTTAGTTTTTGGAACTCGAAATTCCAATGGGGGAGGAGTTTCAGCTGAAAATCGATTTGTCTGGAACAGAAAAACAGCCTCAGCTCACACTATCCACTTCCACATTTACTGCTTTGATCAACCCCTTGTAACTGTATCGATCCATGAATTCTTTGATCAATTCATATCGATTGTTTTGTTTGGTTTCGCTGAACTCTTCAATTATTTCTCCATTCCATCCTCTATCAACTCTTGTTAAGTTGTGTTTTCCACTGAACCAAATTGTGAATGTATCTATATCTATTCGGATTATCGTCTGAAAATTCTGAGAATTTTCATTTGAAATCAGCAAGTACGACATACCTTATCATCGATAAATTGGCTCAATGTTTCGTGGAACTCAAGTTTATTCGCCACGAATTTGGTGGAGTTGACCAGATCATAATCAGATTTTGAGCAGAGTTTTAGATGGCATCTGGAAAAATTGAAGCTAACAAGGGAATGTTTTTCTCATGTGGGTTAGGAATTTTCTATAAATTGGTGGTCTGAAAGTAGAGGTTGCTGTGATTGAATTCTGAAATTTCCAGCCCTCACTGGAGCCTAAGAGTCTGGAAATCTTCATCTGAAAATGGCCAATGCATTGTAATTAAGGGAGCGGGGCCAGATATTCAGATTATGATTTCCAGACTCTCAGGCTCAGGTTCCAATGAGGGCTGGAATTTTCAGAATTCACTCACAGGGAGACGGCTACTTTCAAACCAACAATTTATAGAAAATCCCGAACCCATGTGAAAAAGAAAACATACTTGTGAAACCTCGGCCCGGCAAGGTCCATAGGCAAGGATTCATAAAATTCTGAAATTTTTTTTTGAAAAAATTTCAAATTATTCAGAAAAATTTTACATTTTTTCACTGAAAATTCATTGAAATAGTATTAAATGCTTCAAAAACTCAAACTACTGTTTTTAAGGTCTATATAACCCTGAAGCACAAAATTTGGAAATTTTTTTTTAGATTTTTCAAAATTCGCGGTAAATTTCCGGGCCGGACCTTGCGGGCCTCCGGGCCAGGCCGAGCCGGGCCTTGGAAATTGGTGTGAAGGCCCGGCCCGTCACAAGTATGAAAAAAAAATGTTTCCTTGTAAAGATTTTCCCTTTGAAAAATGCTTACCTCGACTCATAATCCAAAAAAGAAACGATCTCTTTTTTGACATCATCCGGTAAACCATCACTCCATTCTAGTTTCTTCTTATTCGTCATCTTTCTCAAATTTTGAAATGATGAAGAAATAAAAATTAACATAGAAAACGAGGAAAAGTGATAAGAAACTTTTGTAAATAAAATCAAGAAATTAAACAAATAAAAAGGGTGTGAAGGCAAACATTTAGTCAGAATTTTTAAAATTTTTAAAAGAAACAAAATTTTTTTTTCAAGATTTGATCCTGTTCTTCAGAACTTGTGAGCGCAATGAAAATTTAAAAAAGTTTATTAATAAAATCACAGTGGATACATAATACAAGGAGGTCTTTGTGGTTTCTTGAATACTTTGCATTCGATTCTGACCATATCTCCCAGTTGTACACAGTGGATCTCTCGTGGATCATGGACTCCATGAACATTTTCGAATCCACTGACGAGGTGAAGACTGAAAAAGCTGGGTTGAAGGAGGATGAAAGGGAGTACGGTAGTTTCATTTTGTAGAATTTTCTGCAATTCGACGCGGTGGTGTGCACGCCTTCATGCATTGTAATCGACGACACCCGCTTTTTTAGAGGAATTCTGATGAGAAATTAAGTGCAGAACACACTTTCATGGTTTCAAAAGTGATAAAATTTATCGGAGAGAACAAAAACATATTTCCTGAAAAAGCAAAAACCAAAACCTTAGTGTGGTTCGAACTCACAAGGGTCAAAAGCTTAACCGCCTACACAATTGGGCACGCCGTCAGCTTGCTTGAAATTGTCATATATTAATGAGGTTGACTTTAAAAACGTCGTAGCTCGAGAATCAGTCATTTTTCACGGTTAGAACTATCATTTTATGGTCACTCTGAGTGGATATTTTTTAACCATGGTCATTTTTTCCCTTTAAGGTTGTTCTAGGGCGGTGTGCTAAATCAGAACTGTCCCACATCTCAAAAGTGGGCGGAGCTAGAAAAAAGTTGTCAACTGCAAACTTGCTCTAAATTTAATTTTACGAAAGTTTGTAGTTGCCAACTTTTTCCCAGCTCCGCCGACTTCTGAGATATCTGGTTTGGAAAAAAGTTCTGATTCAGGACAGTTCTGATTCAGCATACCGCCTGTTCTAGTTATTGAAAACTCACACAAACTCATTGAACTCTTCATCCACTCTTATGGTTTTGACAACCAAGTTTTTTGGGATAAACTCTTCTCGTAGTTCAGTATCTTCGTCAATCGGAGCATAGAGTTCCAGTTCATCATCCTTTTTTCCGTATTTCAGAAACTTCTGAAATTGTTCATCTTCATTGAAAAAAATTCCAAACTCCTAGGAGCTACTCACCATCAATCTTTTTTGAACACCCTCTGGCGTAAAATTCGGTGATCGAATTTTCAAATCAATCGCCTCAATTTCATCCAGATGTTCGTCGGTAAAATCCTGGTCATATTCGATTTTCATCGATTCGGAAACCTTCATCGAAGCCAATAACGTACTGATCTCTTCATCCTCTGCCCAGGAATTACTCTCGAATTTTTTGTATTTTGTGCCAAGTTCTATGAATTTTCGAAGCCATCCCGGATAATGTTCATGGAAGATTCTGTCGATTTTCAAGTTGTTGCATTTGATATTCCACGTTTCGAGAACTGGGAAATTGATCTGGAACAAACGGAATGAAACGATAGAAAATTGCAGGCTCATAGAAGTCTAGCACTGGGGTCTCTATGATCATCCCGTCTAACTCATAAGTGATTTTGAAACCCGGCCTGTCACAACTATGGTCTAACTGAAATTTCAGAACGATGGAATAATAATTTAACCCTAACTCACCGTATCAATCTCCACTGTATCTGCCTTCAGAAACCCTTTTTGACTGAGTCGGCCCATGAGCTCTCCAACCAATTCATGCCGATTTTTTTGCTTTGTTTCACTGAGTTCCTCATCCACGTATTCATTCCATCCTCTATCAATTCTTGTCACGTTCTCTCTTCCAGTGAACCAAATTGTGAATGTGTCTATGTCGAGACGAATTGATGTCTGAAATCATTTGAAGATTCTCTAATCCTTTTTCCATGTAACGTCTCTGATCGGGTTTCCGGGTATTTTCAAGTAACCCGGGACTTAAAAACAGAACCCGGAAAACAGCTAAAACAACTGGGAGGTTAAAAAATTCCGGGACCCAAATAAATTTCCGGGACTCATCCATTGTGATTCTTTGCTCTGAAAAACTTGTCTCTGTGTTTCTTGATCCTATTCTGATGGTGCTCAACTAATTTCGCTTTCTAAAACGTGAAACATCACGATAAGAATAGGCTTGGGAAACACACTGCTTAAAAAATTCGGACCAAAATTCGATGAGTCCCGGAAAATAATTTTTTAGGTCCCGGATATTTTTCGAAACCACAAGGGAGTTCTATATTTGAGTCATAAGCCATGTATATGGTTTTTGGATACCGGGTAAGGTAAAAATACCCGGATCCTTGTAACTCACCTTCCCTTCTGCCATCGCACTCGAAAACTCTGTCACCCTCAAATTTCTTGCTGATGGCTTGGTGGAATCCACTGTCTCTTTGTCGGTTTTTGAGCATAAACGAAGGTTACATCTGAAAATTAATTTTTATTTCAGAATAGGACCATTTTATCCCTTGCCTTGACTCATAATCAAGAAGTTCGATAACTTCTTGTGCCAGACGAAGTGTTAGAGTTTGCCAGGACATTTTGCACGAAATATTTGGAAATGGAGAATTGGAAAGCAGGTGAGAGGAGTTCAAATAAACAAACAATATTTCCGTAAGAGGAGAAAAAGAAATAGAGATGGTTGTGTAAACTGATGAAACTTTTTTGATGGTTGGGTGTGAAACTCCCTTTATTATTAGGGCAGTAAAGGTTAATTTATGATTTTTTTTCCGAGTTAAATATTTATTTGTTCATAAAGGAGATATAATTGGAGGAAACAAGAAACTTATTAGAAAAAAATATCTGTACTTAACAAAAAAAAAGAAAAAAGTGCCTAAAATGGATACATCTTGAATTCGGTTACAACCGGCTTTTGGTGAACTTTACAGAAGATTCTTGCCGCGTGTCCATAATTCCGACAATCGATTTCTCGTGGATCTTGTACTCCATGGATGTTTTCGAAGCCTCCCAAGATATATCCGCTGAAATTGGATATTTTTTCAACTACTTCACTGGTGTACCACACTTTTTTTTTCAAAATTGAACTACCGCCAAAAATTCGATTTTGCGATTGTTTGTTTATTTGTTTTTCTTCAACTTCTTCACAGGCTGATTTGGTGTACCACACTTTTTTTTTCAATTTTCAATTTTCGCTGACAATCCGTGGCATTCAGTGTAGAAGCAAGTGCTGGCCGGAGATCGGCCAACTTGACGGCCCCGATATCTCACCACGAAAAATACAGTATAAATTTAATTGCTACTGAGAGAAATTTCGGAAATGTTTATTTATTTACGAGTTTCATCAATTTTCTTTTATTTTTAATGTTTATTTTTTCTGAGGAAGAACTAGAAAAGTCGCTGAAAATCGATGGATATTAAAGAAATTCTATAAATCTTACGGTAACAATCAAATTTATACGGTAGTTTTCGTGGTGAGATATCGCGACCGTCAAGTTCTCAGAATTCGAAAAAAAATTACTGTAATTTACGACATTTCTGCAAAATGGCGTGACAGTGTTTGCAGAAATTTTAGAATTTTTTAACAAATATTGAAAAGTGATAGTATATATAGGAACTGTTCAATTTGATCTGTAATCACTATGAAACAGCTGATAGAATTTCAATTCTTCGCGTCATGACAAGAGTTCAGTAGAGCGCACTTTCATCACCCTTGAACCTTAATCTTGACTCACTTGTATTCTCCTAGCTCTTCATATTCGCTTTTCGCTTTCAAAACTAAATTCTTTGGAAACAACATTTCTTTTGCACTGAAACCCTCGGGAAGTTGAAAATAGATATCCAGTTCGTCGTCTTTCTTCCCATGTTTCAAGAATGTCTGAAACTTTTTCTCGAATTTGAAATCATATCAGAATTATTCAACCTCCAATCTCCTCCGCACCGCACCCCACGTCAAATTCATGGAGAATATTTTAATATCTTGTGCCTCGAGCTGATCCAATTCGTCATCCGTCATTTCAATGGTATGATCGATTTTCAGAGATTCTGATGCCTGAATTCCAGTGAATAATCCCTGTGATTCAGGATTCCTTCCAAAGACATCTCCTACTTCTAATCTTTTGAATTTTTGACAGAATTCCTTGATTTTTTGAAGCCACAGAACATAAACTTCAATTGTGGCGTAGGGAAAAAGTAGGTTATTGCATATGATTTCCCAATGTTCTGGCGGTGGAAAGTCGACCTGGAATTGTACTATTGCTATTTGAAGAATTCAAAAACTGAAACTTACATCATCCACCTCAAAAGTATCGACTTCAGAAAGTCCATGGAGACAAAGGCGTTCCATGAAATCTCTCACCAGATCATACCGATTCTGTTGTACAGTCTCACTGTACTCTTCAATTATTTGTCCATTCCATCCCCTGTCAACTCTTGTTACATCCTCTCTTCCGGTGAACCAAATTGTGAATCCATCTAGTTTTAGGCGGACTGTTGTCTGAAATACACAATTTGTTTATTTTACCTACAGCACCGGTCATATTTATACGAACATCTCCGTTTTTCAGTTGATTTTAGCTGACTTTGAGCATGCGCCACACGGTAGAAAAAATTTTGAGCGTAATAAGCATAGCTAGAACTCCATTTTTGTAGTTGACAACTTTTTTGTGCAACCACTCTACCGGCAGATAGAACTCGTTCCATGAAGGACCCTTGAAATCGTTACGAACAATTTGTGGGATAGTTTTTTTGGACGACCTCTATCTGTCGGGAGAGGGATTGCACATAAAAGTTGTCAACTACAAAAATGAAGTTATATCTATATTTGGTACGCTCAAAATTTTTTCAGTCGTAGAAAAATTTTTGACTGCGTGGAGCAGCTAAAATCAACTGAAAAACGTAGGTGCTTGTATAAATATGGCCGGTACTGTAGCTCATATCTTTTCTCACGTGAGTTAGGAATTTACAATGAACTGGTTGTCTGAAAGTAGCTTTTCCTGTGAGTGGATTTTGAAATTTCTAGCCCGCACTGGAGCCTGAGAGTCTTGAAGTCGCCATATCGACAATACAATGAATAGGGGTCAGATTCTCAGAGGGAGATTTCCAGACTTTCCAGCTCCAGTGAAGGCTGGAAATTTCAGAATCCACTCACAGAGACAGCTACTTCCAAACATACCAATTTGTCGGAAATATTACCTTGTTAGTTTTGTTTTAGGTCGGGATTGTGAACACTGGTGATTTTAATGATTTCGAGAAAAATGGCTTTCTAGAAAATTTTTTTTTCGGAAGAAATGTAAAAAAAATTAAAGAACATTTTCCAGAAAATGTCCTTTTGGTTTGAAATTTTACTTAGCAAAAAAAACTCTCACCTTCCCCTGAGACATTTCACTTCGAACTTCGAAAATCTCCAAACGTTTCGCCACTAATTGTGCCAGATCAACAACTTCTTTGTCGTCTTTTGAACATAATTTGATATTACATCTGTAAATTTTAGATTTTTTTTTTCAATTCGTAGTTGATACTCACCTGGATTCATAATCCAACAGCTCAACAATTTTTACTTTCAATTCGACGGTCAATTTCTGCCAGGACATTGATTTCGTAGAAGAAATGTATAAAGGGAAAGAAGACAGGCGGAAAGGAAGAGAAGAGAAGAGTGTCTATACAAACCACGTTGCCCTTTTACATGAGAGGAGAAAAAGAAAAAGAGATGTTGGGGATGGACTGTTGAAACATTTTCGATACGTTGATTGATTTTTTCGATAACGTTCTTTCCTTGAACAGGACAGAGGTGACAAACAGGAAGCACGTAGGCAAAACGAACAATGCCAGCAAGTGCGCTCTATCTGTAGACTTTTTTAGCCAAAATTTGTACGGCCAAATTTGAATATTAAGTTCTCAAAATTATTTACCTACTGACGTAATAATTCATCTGATTTTTTTGTGGCTTTTGATGCAGTACAGTGTCATTTTCTGTTAATCATAATGTCTTTTCAATGAACCGAAAAATATTTATTCATTATCCAAAACAGAGATTCAAAAAGGATACATAATACAATCAGATCGTTCCGGTTTCTCATAAATTCTACAATGAATTCGGATCACTTGTCCAAAGTCAATGTAGTTGATGAATCGACGGTCTTGTACTCCATGCACATTTTCGAATCCGCCGATTATATGACCGCTGAAAATTCAAAAAGTAAATACTTGTCAAATGAATACTTGCAAAATTGGGGCCGGCCTTTTGTATGCACAGGATTTTTCCAAAATTTTTTTGCTGGAATTATTTTTTCACTACAGAACTTGGTAGCAAACAGTTTGATATGAAAATGCGCTTCGCTGAGAAACAAAATTATGCCCTGTTGAATTAGCTTTCTTACGTCTAAATCTGAACATTTTTCAGAGTTTGGAAGGTTACGTGCTTGTGATTGTATAGAATCAAGCCCAAAAATTCTACGGGAAAAAAAGACTAAAAACCAGCAATTTGAAATTTAGGGAAAAAATTGGCTTATTATTGAAGCGCATTTGTATACAGCAATGCTGGGGACCATGTGCTACAACTTTGGGCAAAAATAAAAAATTATTCGAAAAGTTTTCGAAACCTTATAAGAATCCGAGAAAATCTGGAAAATCCAGAAAAACTAGTTTTTTTTCGGTCACCGAAAAAAAATGCGTTTCTGGAATTCGCTGCGGGTATGAGAAAATGACACTCTTTGGTTTGATGTTTTAGAACAACTCACTTATACTCTGTTTCTTCCTCATTCTGCATTCTAATTCTTTTGACAATCAGCTCATTTGGGATCAGTTGTTCATGAGTGATGACTAGTTCGTGAGATGGTGTGTGTAGGTCCAGTTCATCTCCCTTTCCTCCATATTTTAAGAACTTCTGAAGCCTCTTTTTGATTGCTTCTGCCGTCACATTGAACGAATAAATTTTTAAATCCATCGCTTCTACCTGATCCAATTGTTCATCGGTGAAATTGAGATAATGATCGACTTTCATGGTCTTTGTCACTTTGATTTGTGCTAACAATTCACTTATTTCTGGTTCGTTTCCCCAACATCCAATTTCCAGTTTTTTCAACTTTTGGAAAAGAGTTACAAACTTTCGAAGCCATCCCAAGTAATGTTCCTGTAGATTGTAGAGTTTCAAGTTGGCACATTTGATATTCCACGTTTCAGGAACAGAAAAGTTGGTCTTAAAATGATTTAATTGGACCCTGTTATTCCAGAAAAAAGCTCACCGAATCCACATCTATCGTATTCACCCAAACAAATCCTTTTCTGGTGAATCGCTCCATAAATTCTCCGATCAGTTCATATCGATTCTGTTGTCTTGTTTCACTGAACCCTTCGATTATTTCTCCATTCCATCCTCTATCAATTCTTGTCAAGTTCTCTCTTCCGATGAACCAAATTGTGAATGTATCTATGTCAAGGCGGATTATTGTCTGAAAATTCATTTTGGATTGGAAAATACAGTTTCCTGGTTATCGCAGGCAGTTACCGAATGAAGATTGGTCGGATTCAGGCAAAGGCACAAACAAAAGCCATCAAATTTCAGACCAGAAGTTATGGAACTTCTTATGAAAATCTGACCGCCCCTAGCTTCGGACAGCCTAACCTGATGACCAAAATCCTACTAAACTGGGATCAGTAGCTATGGGATACCTGAGGTCAAAAAAAATTGAATAACTGCCGACCAAAAGAAAATTTTTTAACTTCGGACGGAAATTTGCCGCTGACATTGGATCGCGTTTAATTTTTCATCAGAAGTTGAGTTCTCTTATGATTTCTCTATTACTAACCTTCCCTTCTGCCATTTCACTTGTAGTCTCTGAAATTTTCAGCTCTTTGCCAATGATTTTTGTGGAATCCACAGTATCTCTGTCAGAACTTGAACACAGTCGAAGGTTACATCTGAACATTTTTGAGTGTCAAAATCAGAAAGTTATATCCACATCAGCGGGAATTCTACCGGTTTTCCTGGTTGTTTGGACTGGATTTTCCGGCCGGGACTTTCCCCAAAAAATTGAGGTTTTTCTCATTTTTCTGACAGTTTTTACTAGAAAATTAGACACACAACTAAACCATAGTCGAATCCGAAAGCAAACATGCTCAATTTGTACCCAAATTTAGAGCTTTTTGTCCGGGAAAAAACTCGCCAGAGCTTCCTGCCCATATTCTATACTCACCTCGATTCATAATCCAATAGCTCTACAATTTCCTGTTTCAAACGAATAGTCAATCCTTGCCAGGAAGACATTTTTTGGTTTGAAAGAGGAAGTGGAGGGCAAATAAGCAAAGAAGAATGAAAGTGGAAAGACAGGTGTTTAAACACTCATGAGAGGAGAAAAAGAAAGAGTGTATTGTTTGGCAAAGTTATGAAACTTTTCAGATAGTTTCCAAGCAGCCACTTGAAATGACGTCTTGTGAATGAGCAAAAAAACAAAAAAAAAGTTTATTCTTAACTTCAAAACGGATACATCAAAAATCCATTATCCTCTTTTCTATAGACTTTACAATATACTCTAACAAGATCCCCGAATATTTCAATTTCCAGTTCTCGAGGATCCTGAATTCCATGGATGTTCTTGAATCCTCCGATTATTTTTCCTCTGAAAAAGAAGGATTTTAGTTTTTCTGAGCAAATAAATGCTTACTTGTATTCTCCATCTTGTAGGTTATCTGCATTTATCTTCTTGGTAATGAACTCTTCTGGAATAATTTGTTTCATTGAATCAAAATTCTCAGGCAACGGAATATGGATCATGAGTTGATCTTCAATGTTGCCAAGCCTTAGAAGTTTCTGAAAATCTTTTTTTTTCTAAATCGAAAATTTAGGTCTTCACCTCCAATCTCTTCTTTGCAGCTTCTGTTGTAAAATTGACTGAAGTAATTTCCAAATCAATCGCTTCAATATTTTCCAATTGCTCATCTGTCAACTCCAACTGATGATCTATATAAAAAGATTCTGTAACTTGAATCTCTGAAACTAATTGACTGGATTCAGGCCAGTCTCCCCATTCTCGTTGTTCGAAATGTTTGAATTTTTTGCAAATACTTGTGAGCTTTCGATACCATCCCATGTAATGATCAATGGCTATACTCCGGAGAATCAAGTTGTGGCATTTGATATTCCACGTGCCTGGGATGGCAAAACGGACCTAAAAAAAATTAAGATAAGTTCTGTGAGGGAGATGAGAAGGCGATGGCACTAGGATTTCACGAATGTGCTCAGAACCTATTGATACTTCCCACAATAAGTATATAGGACCCCCTGAACAACACGATGGCACTCTTAGTTTTTGGATCCGCCTCTACCCAGTCTCCAGGTTTTATTTAAGAAGTATCAATAGGTTCTGGGCACTTTCGGGATTTTTTTATCGGTACAGGCAACGTCTCATTAAAACGAGCCGAGTGAAAAGCGAAGCGAGTAGAACTGACTCGTAAGTCAACACACTACGAGATAGCATCAAAAAATTGAGCTTACACTGGTGATTACCAATGAATCCACCCAAATCAATCCCTTTGCATTGAATCGATCCACAAACTCTCCGATCAGTTCAAAACGATTTCTTTGTTTTGTTTCACTAAACTCTTCAACCATTTCTCCATTCCATCCTCTATCAATCCTTGTTACATTCTCTCTTCCAGTGAACCAAATTGTGAAGGAATCTATGTCAAAGCGGACTATTGTCTGAAAAAAAATTACTCGATTTTCAAAAATAAATACTTTTCCAGAATTCTCACTTTTCCAACTGCCATATCACTCATAATCTCCATAACTCTAAATTTCTTTGCAGTTGGTTTCGTGGAATCAACCATTTCTTTGTCTGTTTTGGAACATGCTCGAAGGTTACATCTAAATAATTGAAAGTTCAAAATAAATATTCAAAAAGTACCTTACTTTGACTCATAATCCAATAACTCAACGATTTCTTTTTTGATATCAGTTGCCAGTTTTTGCCAGGACATTATTTGAAACTTAAAGAAAACTGGAGAAAAGGACAGACGGAAAAAGTTTCCAAATATTTCACAACACAATTGCCATGAGAGGAGGAAAAGAATCAAACACTTTTGTTTACAATGATCAGACGGTCATTGTGTCAAGAGATGCACTTTTGCTGATAAAATTAATAAAATACATTTGAAAAACCTACTCATAGAGAATAATAAATGGAAAATATATCCATGAAATCAGCTGGTTTCGCGTCGATTTTTAAGTTTTTTTTTCTAATTTTTGATGCCAGCGAACATTTTACTTGTGATCCAACGGTATTTTTTCTCTTTTTTTTGTCCTCCATGAATGGGATTTTACAAAACTTCATTATTTTTCAGCTCCTGAATAGATGGTAGAGTTTGTACCTTCAATCCTGTAGTTTAGGCAGACCCTGTATGTTCGGAGCAGCTTATCTTGCTTTGTTTTGAAGCTATCAAGAAGTAGTCAACTGAAGTTCGGGAATCTTTCTCTGAAAATCTGATCCGCCTCTTGATTTTCAATGCATTGCCGATATGGCAACTTTCAGATGAAGATTTCCATACTCTCTGTCTCCAGTGAGGGCTTGAAATTTCAGAATGCACTGAAAGGCACAGCTACTTTCAGATCACCAATTCATAGAAAAAAACTTCAAGAAAAAAGGTTTAAAAACTTAAAGAATATACGAATTTCATATTGACAGGCCTCCTTTAATGAACAAAACTACTGACAAACATCAGAAAAGTATACATTCATAACCCCAAACAAGAATTCAGAAGGGATACATAGTACAATCAGATCTTTCCGGTTTCTCATACACTCTACAACGAATTCGGATCGATTGTCCATAGTTAATGTAGTGGATCTCTCGACGGTCCTGTATTCCGTGCACGTTCTCAAATCCGCCAATGATATGACCGCTGAAAAATGAAAATTTGTTGGAAAAATGCAGTAGAATCTCTCAGGTGCTATGGCTATTCTGGCTCTTTTGCTATAGATCAAGTACTGTTTTTGCCTTTTCTTTTTGTTTTTGGGGCTATGGTGGATGATCAAATGCGATAATTGTTGGTCTTTCTATAGCACCTGAGAAATCAAACGTGGCAAAAAGAGCCGTTGAACTATACCACAAGATTTGATACACTGTAGAAAAATGCTACGTCGCAAAATTTAAAAGATTTTTTACTTTTTTTTCGGCAAGCTAAATATAATTCAGAGGTTTCCAAAAAGGCCGAGTTTACGGTCCCCACGAAAACTACCGTATGAATTCGAATGCTACTGTAAGAAATTTCGATAAATTTTTATTTATCTATTGATTTCCATTGATTTTCAACGGACTCTTATTATTTTTTGCTGAGGAAAAACATGAAAAATCGTTGAAAATCGATGGAAATTGATGAAATTTCTTGTAGCAATTTACGGTAGCAATAAAATTTATACTGTAGTTTTCGTGGTGAGATATCGCGGCCGTCAAGTTGTCGGAATGGCCACAACTGACTTTTACAGAGATTATTGGAACTTTGACTCGGTCAGACCTGTATCGAAAAACGGCACTTCTTGATTTCAGTTTTCAAAAAAAGAAAAACTAACTTGTATTCTCCTTCTTGTTCATTCAGCATCTTAATTCTCTTGACAATCAATTCTTTCGGAATCAGTTGGTCCTGAGTGAAAACGAATTCGTGGTATGGCGTGAACAGGTTCAATTCATCACTCTTCTTTCCATATTTCAAGAATTTCTGAGGTTTTCTAAATTAGAATAGTTCTCCCTCAAAAACTCCTCACCTCCAATCTCTTTTTGACTGCTTCTATCGTAAAATTCAACGACAGAATTTTCAAATCCATCGCCTCCACTTGATCCAATTGTTCATCGGTGAAATCTAGATTATGTCCGATTTTCATGGACTTTTTCACTTTAATTTGAGCCAACAATACACTGCATTCCGTCTCGTTTCCCCAACATAAGATCTCTAGTTTTTTGAAGGTTTGGCAGAGAGTCACAAACTTCTGAAGCCATCCCAAATAGTGTTCCTTTAGATTGTAGAGTTTTAAGTTGGCACACTTGATATTCCATGTTTCAGGCACTGGGAAGTTTGTCTTGAGATAATTATCTTAGATTATTCAATCTAGAAAGGGAGCTCACCGATTTCACATGAATTGTATTCACCCAAACGAATCCTTTTCTGGTGAATCGCTTCAAAAACTCTGCGATGACCTCATACCGATTTCTTTGTATGGTTTCACTGAACCCCTCGATTATTTCTCCATTCCATCCTCTATCAATTCTTGTCACGTTCTCTCTTCCAATAAACCAAATTGTGAATGTATCTATGTCAAGACGGATTATTGTCTGAAAATTCAATTTGAATTGGAAAAAGGCATACTTGTGAAATCGCGGGCCGGGCCGGACAGAAAGAAAATATTCCCGGTCCGCACTAGAAAAGTTTTTTGAAAATTTACCTCAAAATTATGGAAAAACACAACATTTTCAATTTTTGTTCGATTTGTGATTCAAACTAGTCATACTCCTTTCAACATGCAAAAATCAGCTCATTTTTCGATTTTGAAAAATGAATTTCAAATTTCGCAGTAACTGACGGGTCTTTAGGACCGGGCCGGGCCGGTGAAATTCGTGATCCATCACAACTATGGAAAAAAGGGTTGTAGATTCTTACGTACTTGGAACGGGCCGGGCCGTTCGGGATATTTCATCGGCCCGGGTTTTCAGAGCTGATTTTTCAATAAGCGATTTTTAGGGTGAAATGGTATTATATGATGCTATTTCGGACTGAAATGAAGAATATCGATGTTTTTGATACTTTCGTATGAAAGTTGAACATTTTTGGAAAAGTTTTGCAAAAAAAAATTGATACATTTTTTCAAAATCTGCATCCGGGCCGAAATTTTCCATGTATGAATTCTTACCTTCCCTTCTGCCATTTCACTTGTTGTCTCTGAAATTTTCAGCTCTTTGCCAATGATTTTTGTTGAATCCACAGTATATCTGTCAGAACTGGAGCACAGTCGAAGGTTGCATCTGAGAAATGTCGTGTTTTGAATGTAGAATTCTACATCTACACTCACCTCGAACCATAATCCAATAACTCTACGATTTCCTGTTTCAAACGAATAGTTAATTCTTGCCAGCAGGACATTTTTCTTTTTGGAAGAGATTGAAATGGGAAGTGATAAAAAAAAGCAAAGAAGAATAAAAATGGAAAAGTTTAAACACTCATGAGAGAGGAGAAAAAGAAAAAGAGAATTGTTTGGCAAAGTTATGAAACTTTCAGAGAGTTTCCAAACAACCAATTCGAGCGACGTCTTGTGAATAATAACTGAGCAAAAAATCTGTCATTCAAATTCATTCATTTTCAGCTTGAATCTATTTTCCAGACCTATAAAAAGTCATTCAAATCATTTCCTCTTAACAATACGGGGTTTAAAATCAGTTGAAATCAACACTTTAATCAAATGATATTCATTATGAACGAAATAAAATCCGGTGAATTCCTCCACTTTTCCACTTTTTTGAGTGTATTTCATGTCGAATCTAAACATGTTTTTTACGGTTGCGCGTACTCAAAAACTGAGTTCTTACGCGAAATATTGCGTCCATTTTAATTCTGCTCTCGCGAGGTTTTTGAAAATCTGAGTTTTTGTAAATTCTGGTGAGGATGGTATGTAGCGGATCTCGAAATGATTCCCACTAGTGACAGGGAGTTCGAGCCATTTCTGAACTTTGGAATTTTTTATGAATTGGTGATCAGAAAGTAGATGCTTTTGTGTGTGGATTCTGAAATTTCCAGCCATCACTGAAGCCTGAGAGTCTGGAAATCTTCATGACCACTGACCACGCTCCCATGGGCGATTTCAAATTATGATTTCCAGACTCTCAGGCTCCATTGAGGGCTAGAAATTTCAGAATCCACTCGCGGGAGTATCTACTTTCAGCTCTTTCTGAAAATGAAACTACCTCAAACTTATCCATAACTCCATTCTCCGTAATATGATCCGAATTCAAGACCAATGTTCCATAATCATTCAGATCCTTCAATTCCTCATCAGTGATATCTGTTCCAACTGCAATCAATTCCTTCTTCACATTCTTCAACTGCTCCATTCTTCCTAATCCTTCAACGGTACCTATCTCTGTGACTTTTATGATTTTCTTGATTTTCAGAAGGGTACTTGGAATCGGGATCTTTGCGTAGTTGAGCTCGAATTGATCAGCTTCCAGGAGACCATCGATGATGAATTCGCGACAAAGTTCAGAGGATATTTCGTGAATATTTCCAGTTAGGGAATAGGTTTTGGCAGGGTCCCCAGTTCTGGAAAAGTGAAGTTGATAGATTTTTTGGCTCTTTTATCGGTTTTCCGGCTTATTTCCAGCTTATTTCCGGCCTATTTCCGGCTTATTTCCGGCTTAATTCCGGCTTATTTCCGGCCTATTTTCGTCTTATTTCCGGCTTCATCCCGGCTTACGGGATACCCAGGTGGCATCCGAGACCCTGGGAAAATACACGGGTCTGATGAAGGACGCCTTACAGATTACAAAAAATTTCCGGAAAAGCGGTTTGGATGAAACCCGGAAATGTCATAAAAACCAGGAAATTTTTTTTTGATCCCGGGTAATTTGGTTGGGACAGTCATATCCTTGGTTGAACTCGGACATAGAACGCGTCTCGAATTTCGAGATATCCCGGAACTCGTTTTTCCCGGGACTTTTTTCGGGTTTTTTCGAGACTTTTTCCGGTTTTTTTTTGGGATTTTTTCGGTTTTTTCCGGGATTTTTTCCGGGATTTTTTCAGGTCTTCGGTTTTCCGGATGCGTCCAAGACCCCTAGTCTTGTATTTCGTATTTTTTTTTAGGATCCCATATCCCGGAACCCACCTCTCCACAGTCACAACTCCACTTCCTTCCATCGTACTCACAAAATGCATAACTTCATCAGCTACAATTGATATAGAGATCTTGCCATCTCGTTCCACTTCACCAATCAAAAATCTTCTCATTTCTTCTTTTTGGTAGGGAAATATGCTGAAATATTCAGGGAATGATGTTTACTTTTTGAAAAAAAGTGATAAGAAACTATGATGAATCATTTTGTGAGAGAGAGATGGGTAAATAAATGTTGAAATGTCTTTGAAAGGCGAGGAAAAATGGATCTGACATGGTCCATGATTCCTGTCCCAGTGAAACAATTTGTTTTGGAATATTTGGATTATGATTCAAGGTAAGTTCTTACGGGGACGTTTTTTTTCACATGAGTTAGGAAATTTCTACAAATTGATAGTCTAAAAGTAGATGCTCACGGGCTCGCGAAGTGTCCCCTTCGGAAAAAACTTGCCTGAAATTTTAGAAAGTGCGCTCCGCCGTACATTTTCCCAAAATCTTTCGAAAAGTCTTTTTTAAAGTGTTTTTCAAGTAGATTGTAGTGTAGAAATGCGAAAAGTGAAAGAAAAATTCAAAATCGACTTGAAAGTTGGCAGGAAACCGAGCACAACTCCCTCAAAAACATAAAAAAACAAGTGAGAAGCCCCCGTGAATCGACAAGCCACGCCTTGTGGGCGGAGCTTAACTTTTTTTTGGCGTTTGAAAAAATTCAATCGTAGGGGACACTTTCTGAACACATGGATGCTTCTGTGAATGGATTCTGAAATTTCCAGCCCTCACTGGAGCCTGAGAGTCTGGAAATCTTAATCTGGCCCCGCCCCCTTATTCACAATGCATTGGCGATTTCAGATTAAGATTTTCAGGCTCTCATGCTCCAGTGACGGCTGGAAATTTTAGAATACACTCGCATCTACTTTTAGGCCACCAATTCATAGGAAAAATCCCTTGTAAATTTTAAGTTTTGATTTCAGATGCAATTTGAAACTCACATCCAAAGACAACAAGGCTCTGGTGGATTCCATAAAATACGTGGCAAAACTTGTTTCGATTGGAGAACAAAAAGTGAGTGGTGTTTTCAGCTAGAACGAATTCAACTCTCAACTTAGACTCGATCAATTATTTTCCACCGATTCGAGTCAAAGCTACTGGAATTGAGAGAGGAAATTGATGGTGTCACAGAAGTTTTCTTAAGAGATCTTGAGAAAAATGAAGAACCAAAGAAAGTCAAGGAATTTCAAAAATCCAGATACGATGTTGCAAAAAATTGGGTTGATAAAATAAGTCACAGAGGGAAAACTGAAGCGAAGACGATTCGAATTTTGAATGTAATTGACATCCCAAGTATTTTCCATCTAATTCAGTATTCTCCAGCTATCCATGGAACCATCTGAAAACTGGATAATCAAATGTGAAACACTTGAAACTCGAATGATTGGATCAAAAAATCTCCGTCTATGGCTCCAAAAAGCAATACCGAATTTGAAAAAGCTAGATATCACTGACTGGGGAATCTCTGGAATTTTTGACATGCCACAAGTGAAAAATACATCGGAAGTGGTCAGATTATCCAGAGATGTTGAGATAACAGATGAACAATTGGAGAAGATAAAAGCACCTAGTCTAATTGTTTTCTCTGCCGATGGAACATTAACAGAGGCTGGAGCAAGGGAAGCGTTCAAAGTGAGCAATTTTTTTTTGGCCCGAATCGGCCCAAATCGGCCCGGATCGGTCCGAGTCGACCTTCTTATTCAGAATAGGGTTTTTTGATCCGAATAAGCCCAAAAGGGACTGAATCGGCTTGTTTGACCGGACAGTGCTCAAATCAGCCCGTTTTGAGTGCCCTGAGCATGTTTGGGCCGCGATTTGAGCCGTCTGGACCTATTCGGGCCGTTTGGGCAGGTTTTGCCGATTTGGACTGAATCAGGCCAAAAAGGCCGAATAGACCGGATCGGTTAGAATTCGTTAGTTCTAATGCGGGACAGTTCTAGTGCGACCAGTTCTAATCCGTCTCGTTCATTGTTTCCAGTATCCAGGTATCGTAAATAAGTCCTGGGTGTGTCTAGAGCTTTCTATCCGATTTAGAACCCCCAGATGCTTTTTTTGCGAATTCAAAATACCTTATAAACGGGTAAGAGCACTTTTTTCCAGAAATATCTAGAAAACTCCCAATATGGTGACCGTTTTGAGCTGAAATTCTCCATCCCACCAAGCTTTAATCATATGGATTTATTTGACAAAAACTGGGTCGTGAGGAAGACAGGGCCGAATGATGATACTGAAGGGGAGTATCAGTGAGTTTTCATCTTATTTTTTTCTCTATTTCCTTCGTTCCACAGCTACACTATCACCGGTGGATTCAACAACATTAATGGTGTGACAGTGATTCCAACTGTTATAATTTTCGATTTTTCTAGTTATATGACTCTGAAAGCTTTTCATTTTCAAAGTGAAATTAGGTCACCATTATTTTACTAATATGAATTTTCCCTCCAAAAAATGAAATCATGCGTTTCTTTGTTTGTTTGTTTCGTAATCTTTCTCGAAACCTCTTGCTCTCTCGTTTTTTCCCTCTTTCCTTTTTCGTCTAAACCTCCTCCTAATTCCATTACACTGACTTACTACTACTTCAGAATACACCTTTTTCTCGCGTTGCCAGGTGTTCTCATTCCTTTTTTTTATCGATTCTCTGCTTTTTTTTGACGAATTTGATTCGCCGGAGCCTCTACTTTTTTCCCAGTTACATTTCCATTTTTCTGACAACAATGCCTGAGTGGAGTACTCTCATCGACGATGTGAAAACTCACATTGTTGAATTTCTGGACTACACTGACAGATGTAACATGAGATTGTGCTCGAAAAGTGATAAGATTCTCGTGGATAAGACACGTTTTCGAGCTGGAGCATTTGCGATAAGTGAGAGAATTAGTGAGATGTCCAGTGAGAAGGTGAGATTTTTTTTTCTCGTCTGGTCCTGGTCCGGTCCGGTCCGGTCCGGTCCGGTCTAGTCTGGTCTGGTCTGGTCTGGTCTGGTCCAGTCCGATCTGGTCTGGTCTGATCCGGTCTGGTCCGGCCTGGTTCGGTCTACTCTGATCCGGTCCGGTCCGGCCTGATCCGGCCTGGACCGGTTCTATCTTGTCTAGCCTGGTTCGGTCTGATCCGATCCGGCCTGGTCTGGTCCGATCTGGTCCAGTCCGATCTTATCCGGTCCGGCCTGGTCTGGTCTGGCCTGTTCCAATCCGGTTCGGCCTGGTCCGATCCGTTCCCGACTGATCTGATCCGGCCCGGTCCGGCCTGGTCTGGTCCGATCTGGTCTGGGCTGATCCGGTCTGGTCCGGCCCGATCTGATCTGGTCCGGCCCGGCCTGTTCTGGTTCGATCCGGTCTTGTCCGGTGCGGTGCGGCCTGGACTGGCCTGGTCCGGTTCGGTCTGATCCGGTCCGGTCTGGTCCGGACCGATCTGGTCTGGCCTGGTCTGGCCTGGTCTGGCCTGGTCTGGCCTGGTCTGGCCTGGTCTGGCCTGGTCTGGCCTGGTCCGGACCGGTTCGGTCTGGCCTGGTCCGGTCCGATCTCGTCCGACCTAGTCCAGTCTGGTCCGATCTGGTCTGGTCTGGTCCGGCCTGGTCCGGCCTGGTCCGATCCGGTCCGGTCCGATCCGGTCCGGCCTGGCCTGGCCTGGCCTAGTCTGGTCCGGTCTGGCCCGGCCTGCTAGGGCCTGATCCGGTCCTATCCGGTCCGGTCCTGCCTGGTCTGGTCTAGTCCGGCCTAGTCCGGCCTGGTCCGGGTTAGTCTGGTCCGGTCCGGCCTGGTCTAGTGCGGTCTGGCCTTGTCTGCGCTGGTCTGGTCTGGTCTGATCCGGAAAAAACTAACCTTCCCGTATTGCCAGACTCTCATTCGCATCGACATTGATACATTCACGATTTGGTTCATTGGTAAGGACAACGTGTCTAGAATTGACAGAGGATGGAATGAGGAGGTTCTGGAAGAGTATTCTAAAGTTAAAAAGGAAAATCGATATGACCTAATCAGAAATTTTTTGGAGAAATATCAAAGAAAGTTCGGAGTCATTGAAGCCAAATCAATTCTTTTGGTTATGGTGAGTAACTTGGGAACGGGTTTTCAAGAAAGAAAATAATTTTTCCAGTTTGAACAACAACCACCAACAAATCTGAAAATCAAATGTGACAATCTAACAATCTATGAGTGCGGAGATCACCATCAAACTTGGCTCAATCAATGTGCGTCGCAGAAGTTCAAAAAGTTGGATATCTGCAGATCCAATGGAAATTTACTTCCGATTGATGATAGAATTCTGAGAACTTCTGAAAGTTTGAAACTGAGTTTGAATTGTGACATGACAGATGAGCAATTGGTAATGCTCAAGTGTGCAGATTTACAGATTAAATCGGATATGATCACTGCAAATGGGATCAAACGGTATTTAGAGGTGAGGCTTCAAAATTTGAATTCAAAAAAAAATATTTTTCGATTTTCAGATTTTCCTAACTCTCGGCCAAAAACAGGATGTGATGGAATTGACGATTGCATTATCCAAAGATTTTCCATTCATGAAATTGATTCCCGACACCTTGCAATTCCATAAAACCAAAATCCCATCATGGTCTTCGTCAGTTTTCAGGTATCCCAAATAGATTAAAACTTGCGAGTCATACTTTTTGGTTACAGAGCAATGATAACAGGAGGATTCAAGAACGTTCATGGAATCCATGATCCGAGATGCTTTCGAGTTCGGTTCACTCCGGAGAAAGCAGAAATTGAGTGTAGAATTGAAGAGAAGACGGTTGTCCCATGTGATTTGGATCCTATTGTTTTGAATTGATGCTTTGTAAACTTTGATTTTTTTTTCGGGTAACGAATAAATGATTTTCCAAAAAATAAACCGAAAAGTCTTCAAACATTCAGCTTTAGATGTCACGGGAGTGTCCCCTTCGGAAAAAAATTTCTGAAATTTCAGAAAGCGCGCTCCGCCGAACAGTTTTCCAAAATCGTTCGAAAACTCATTTTTTAGTGTTTTCCAAGTCAATTCTAGTGATGCAGAAAACTGAGAAAAACTCCCTCGAGAACATAGAAAACAAGTGGGAAGCCTCCGTAAATCGACATTGCGCTCCCTCGTGGGCGTGGCTTGACTTCCTCAGCCGTTTGAAAAATTCTGTCGTGGGGGATACTTTGTGAACTCGCACTGATACTAATGAGCCCACCGACCTTCCCCGCGGAAGTGTCTGCGTCTTTAAAAAAGTTTGGCCGCGTACTATACTTTTGTAGTAGTTGTTCTCCGCGTACGTTTGTCAAACCATCTAGTGGATCATGCCCTTCCCATTCCGTTATAATTTTGCGCAAAACCTATCCGCCCACTAATGAGATCAATCCTCGGACAAGGACAATAATCATATGAAAACAACAATTATTATCTCATTCAGTAGTCTGTTTGTGACTTGGAAATGCGAATATTCATCTCTACTATAATTTCCAATCCTTTCTAACGTAGATCATACTATACGCTTCATTACCTTTTCGTCATTGTATTTTACTTATTAATCTGCATTCGATGTCTTTTTACAGTAATCATGCCTTCGAATCGATCTATGTTCATTCTGCTTGCTATTCTAGAATTCGCCGTTGTGGTCAACTCAAAATATCGTGGACTTAATGATGCTATCAAGATGATCACCGTACGTGGTTCCGGACAAAATGATGCACTTATTGAGTGGAATGCTTTTGAAGTGGATACAAGGTTGTACACAATTGAACTGGTCGGTGTTCATGATGGAAAATCGATTACTAAAATTGTTGAGAAGGACCTAGATCCTTTTAGGTCTGATTATTACGGCTTTGTTAAAGGCTTGGAGCCAAATGAAACATATATTGTACGTGTGTTTTCCTTTAACGAACGTGGTCAAAGCTCACCATCGCCGGATATTATTTTCTCCCTGAAGGATTCTAGTTGGCCAAAAGGGATTTCTGACTCCAACTCAAGACCAAGGTCTCCACAGAGACTTATTGTAGAACCAATGCTGGGAAATCGCGTGAAAGTCACCTGGACCCCGGAATGGTATGATTTGATTGAGAGCGAGATTCTGCGCGGGGACTGGAGTAGTCCCTTGGAATTTATTATTCGTTATGGAGATAATAAGAATACCTCTCTCTGGAAGACACAGGAGACGAATAACACGTGGATTATATTAGACGACCTCAGGGAGAATACACAGTACTCTGCCTATGTGCTTGCCAAAAGGGATAACTTAACAAGCCTGGCTCCTTCTATATTCCCTATTTCCCTAGATGAAGATATGAGAGCAGTGTGTGCGCTCGGGACGGGTACCCGTGGAAATCCCGGGTAATTACCCGGGTACTCGTCTCGGGTAAACCCGGGTTTCCCGGTACGGGTACCCGGGTTACCCGAGCTACCCGAGAATACCCGGGTATTCTCGGGTATACCCGGGTACCCGTTGACGGTTACCCGGGTAATCTCGGGACGGGTACCCGGGATTACCCGGGTTTACCCGGGACGGGAAAAATTTTTTGTCTGACGTGATTGTTTTTTGAGTCAGTCGATTTTCGTGCTTCGAAACATCACAAAGTTAGTGTAGGTGGAAAGCTCTATCAAATGCAATTATTTTCATGAAGATCTGCTGTGAATAACATGGCCAATGAGGATTTTTTGAGATAGACTACAAAAAAACATGACTTGAAAGGGAATTTCGCAAATTCTTATGCAGTGACAATTGAAGAAGTATTGTTTGGGCTTAAAATATGATTTATACTCTACTGAAACTTTTTTTGCGGCTGATAAGCTTCTTATTTCCCGAAAAATCGTGCTTTCGTTGATTTTTATTAGAAATAGTGAGCGCAAACTATGAAGCAAGTAAGAATATTGAAATCCGATCTCAAAAAACAATGGAAGAACGAAAAATATGAAAACTCGTCTCAATCCGGGTACCCGGGTATACCCGGGTAACTCGTCTCGAGTACCCGGGTATTACCCGAGAAATCCCGGGTACCCGGCCCGGGTAACCCGGGTTTACCCGGGTTACCCGAGAATTTCGGGTACCCGGGTATACCCGGGCAACACCCGGGTTACCCGGGTACTATTCACTCCTGGAGATCCAATGACAATCAAGTGTTCGATTCCTCCAAACTCAAATATGCTCCATATTGATATGGAACTGACTGTCGGAGAACGTGATGAATTATTAAGTGTTAGTAACCATCACTCATCTAGAAGTGTTACTCTATATACAACTGCAAATGAGAATGTGGATACTGCAAAATGTAAACTCTCCGTACTGAATAAGGATGTTTCGAGGGCTTCCTATCGGAGTTGGAAAGTGAAGAAACCATTAAACGATGAGTACCTTCAACGTCGCTATGAAGAAGTTCAAGCTGATGAAGCATTTATGAGTTTCAGAAAAGCCTGAGGTAGGGTTTTGGTCAGTATTTTAGGGTTTTCTTATTTTAAAAAGCAAAAAAGTGAACGTATTTCCATGTCTTTTCGGAAAAAGTGCTCTAAATTGTCTCAAATTCGAATTAAATACGTATGTTCCTTTTTCAGAAAGTTATCACTTCGAATCGTCAAATGTTCATTATCTCGCAACGTGCCAATTGACACAACTTGTAAATGTACTTCTTCAATTATATCTATTGTCCACTGACTAATAAAAAATTGTGAAACTCACTGGCGGTATATGTATTTCAGGTTTCAAAGCAAAACCAGAATATAACAAATTCAGATGGGGAGAAAAATAGTACCCTAAAAGTGCCAGTAGACTTTCCTGTACCACAGCCTTACACCAGTGAAATCTTCAACTTTTCAGCATCTGATACTCAGTGACTTGTTCCAAAATAAAACCTGAAACTGTACTTCTTCTGTTTTCATAGTCATTCAATAAGAACCTTTATCAAATCACCTTCCGTTGTAATCTCCCGAAGAACCTATCCGCCCACTTTGACCAGCGGACAAGGACAACGGTTCTATAAACACAAGAATTATTATCTCATTTACTAGTCTGTTCGTTCGTGACAGGCAAATGCGAATCTTTATCTAATAAAAATTACAATTCTTTCTAACGTAGATCATGCTATACGCTTCCCTAACCTCTTCCTCACCCTTTTCTACTTATTGATCCAGATTATATTTTTTTACAGTAATCATGTCTTGGAATCGATCTATATTCATCACGCTTTTTATACTAGGATTTGCTGTTACTGTGAACTCAAAATATCGTGGACTTCCTGACGCTATCAAGTTGATCACCGTAGATGGCTTCTCAAGTTCTGCAAATATTCATTGGGATGCTTTTGAAGTGGATACAGATTTTTACAAAGTTGAACTTGTTGGTGTTCATGATGGAAAATCGATTACTAAAACAGTTGAGGATACTTTTACCACCGTTAAAGGATTGGAACCAAATGGAACATATATTGTACGTGTGTTTGCTGTTAACGAACATGGTCAAAGCCCACCATCACCGGATGTTATTCTCCCCTTGAGAGATACTGGTTGTCCAAAATGGATTTCTGACTGCGACTCACTCCCAACGTCTCCATATAAACCTGATGTAGAATATATGCTGGGGAATCGCGTGAACGTCACCTGGACCCCGGATACGTATGATAAAATAATTAATAAGGACTGGGGCCAGAGTCCCGCTGAATTTATTATTCGTTATGGAGATAACACGAATACATCTCTCTGGAACACACGGAAGACAAATAACACGTGGATTATATTGGATGATCTCAAGAAGAATACACAGTACTCTGCATATGTGATTGCTAAAAGGGATAACTTGACAAGCAGGAGTCCTGATATATTTTCAATTTCTCTAGATCAAGAAATGTCAGGACTACCAGAGCCAGTTATCACAATTGAATTCGCATTCAAAAAAGAAGTGTACACTCCTGGAGATTCAATGACAATCACATGTTATGTTCCTCCAAATACAAATATGCGCAATCTTGATATGGAACTGACTGTTGGAGAACGTGTTGAATATAGTTATTATTCTTATTATTTTTACTTTTCTAGAAGTTTGACCCTGTATACAACTGCAAATGAAGATGTGGATACTGCAAAATGTAAACTTTACGCACGGCACAAGATCCAGGCTTCGAGGTCTTCCTATCGGAGTTGGAAAGTGAAGAAACCATTAAACGATGAGTATCTTCGACGTCGCTATGAAGAAGTTGAAGCAGATGAAGCATTTATAAGTTTCAGAAAAGCCTGAGGTAAGGTTTCGGTCAGAATAACAATAAACAACAATGTTCATTTATTTCAAAAAGCAACCCGAAAATCATAACTTTTTTCAGAGATTCATAGCTTCGAATCTTCTCATTTTAATCATCTTGTGCTGGAGTGTCCATTGTCAAAACTCTTTGCATATGTCTCGGAGAATGTACAAACATTGTCACAATTTTTCTTAATTAATAAAGTCCTTATCAAACCATCATAGAGCCTGTATATAGCGATTTGTTCAAAAGTCGATAGAATTTGAAACTTTATTCCCTTTATTATCATAGTTGTTCACCTCTTCAAATCGACTAGTAGTTCTTGCCCTTCACCTTCCGTTGTAATCTCCCGAAGAACTTATCCGCCTACTTTGATCCGCGGACAAGAACAACAGTTCTATGAAAACAACAACTATTCTCTCATTTCATCGTTTTGTTATTGGCTTGGAAATGCAAATCTTTATCTATTTTGTGATTTCAAAAACTATTATGAGACGATTTCTCAGAAAGCCGACTTGGCATTGTAACACATCGGCCAAACTGATCCGTCGGTTTTGATATTTTGTGTGATGAGTACCCAAGGTAGTCTGATTACAAAACCACTTAGAAAATTAGGCTCCGCCCCCTTCCTCCAGGACAAAAATCTCCAGATGACCGTAAATGGAAATTTCCCAAATTTTTAGATACGGTCAAAAACTTTTTAGAAATGAACAATAGACCTGATTTGAAGCATTTTTGCAATAGTTCATCAAATCTGAACTGTTCAACTTCATACTGAAAAATCGATTTTTAACATTTTTTTTCTAATTATTTCGATTTTTCAAAAAATTTTACTACGTACGACAGAAAATGTTATTGCAGTTTATGAACAAGTATAGTACTGGTTATCAAAATAACATACTGCAAAGTTTCTATTTCGGCGCCCCGTGGGTCATTATATCAAATTTATAACTATTTTCAGCGATATTTCATGATACCCCCCTCATGGTGAAAAAGTGAATGTCATGGATTTTGCTCATATTTTGTTTTTGACTATCCCTGATGGTATCTCACAGCTTCTACAAGTGTCAGTCCTTATACTTGAATCTGACTGGAGTTATGAAATACGAGAAAATTTGGCCTATGAAAAAAATCCAAGCAAATAGTGTCCAAAATGGAATGAAACCTATGAGTTTCCTGTATTGATTTCATCCTAGTCTCCCAAAGAGATTTTTCCAGATTGAACAGTGGTACTATTGTATTTTTTACACAAATCGATATGGAAAAGAACAAAAAAGTGTTACCAGTTCAAATCGACACAAAATAAATAAAAAATATAAGTTCGATTTTTCGGCCCTTATTTCATAGGCCAAATTTTCTCGTATTTCATAACTCCCGTCAGATTCAAGTATAAGGACTGACACTTGTAGAAGTTGTGAGATACCATCAGGGATAGTCAAAAACAAAATATGAGCAAAATCCATGACATTCACTTTTTCACCATGAGGGGGGTATCATGAAATATCGCTGAAAATAGTTATAAATTTGATATAATGACCCACGGGGCGCCGAAATAGAAACTTTGCAGTATGTTATTTTGATAACCAGTACTATACTTGTTCATAAACTGCAATAACATTTTTCTGTCGTACGTAGTAAAATTTTTTTGAAAAATCGAAATAAATTAAAAAAAAAATGTTAAAAAATCGATTTTTCAGTATGTAGTTGAACAGTTCAGATTTTGATGAACTATTGCAAAAATGCTTCCAAATCACGTCTATTGTTCATTTTCTAAAAAGTTTTTGACCGTATCTAAAAATTTGGGAAAATTCCAATTTACGGTCATCTGCAGATTTTGTCCTGGAGGAAGGGGGCGGAAGCCTAATTTTCTAAGTGTTTTTGT
>GL379910.1:120819-161275 GCA_000143925.2 Caenorhabditis brenneri | reverse complement strand
AACTTATATTTTTGAATTATTTCGTGTCTTAGTGCTTTGGTGGTTCTTCTTCATTGTTTTAAGTACAAAAGCAAGAAAGTAAATCATCAGAATTCCAAGAAATTAGTATTCAAAATGGAATGAAACCTATGAGTTTCCTGTATTGATTTCATCCTACTCTCCCAAAGAGATTTTTGCAGATTGAACAGGGGTTCCATTGTATTTTTTTACACAAATCGATATGCGAAAGAACGAGGAAGTGTTACCAGTTCAAAATGACACGATATAATTGAAAAATATAAGTTTGATTTTTCGGCCCTTATTTCATAGGCCGAATTTTCTCGCATTTCATAACTCCAGCCAGATTCAAGTATATGGACTGACACTTATAGGAGTGGTGAGATACCACCAGGGATACTCAAAAACAAAATATGAGCAAAATCCATGACATTCACTTTTTCACCATGAGGGGGGTTTCATGGAATATTGCTGAAAATAACCATATATTCGATATAATGACCCACGGGCCGTCGAGATAGAAACTTTGTATTATGTTTTTTTGATAACCAGTACTATACTTGTTCATAAATTGCAACAACATTTTCTGTCGTACGTAGTAAAATTTTTTGAAAAATTGGAAAAATTAGAAAAAAATTTTAAAAATCGATTTTTCAGTATGAAGTTGAACAGTTCAGATTTGATGAACTATTGCAAAAATGCTTCAAATCAGGTCTATTGTTCATTTCCGAAAAGTTTTTGACCGTATCTAAAAATTTGGAAAAATTCCATTTTCGGTCATCTGGAGATTTTTGTCCTGGAGGAAGGGGGCGGAGCCTAATTTTCTAAGTGGTTTTGTAATTAGACTACCTTGGGTACTCATCACACAAAATATCAAAACCGACGTAACAGTTTGGCCGATGTGTTACATGCTCTCTACTGTTGAAAGTCGACTTTCTCAGATTCTTCGTCTTATATGTTTGAATTCTCAGTTTTTTCTAATTATGATCATACTATTTGCTTCCATACCTTTTCCTCATTATATTTTACTTATTGATCAAGATTATATGTCTTTTTACAGTAATCATGAGTTCGAATCAATTTATGTTCATTCTGTTTGCTATACTAAGATTTGCTGTCATTGTGAACTCAATATATCGTGGACCTCCTGACGCTGTCAAGATGATTACAGTACATTCTGATTGTGGTTTCGGATACCGTTATGCTTTTTTGGATTGGGATGCTTTTGAAGTGGATACAAAATCGTACAAAATTGAAATGATTGGTGTTCATGGTGAAAAATCGATTACTGTTGAGCAGTACTCGTTTGGTGAAAGGTCTCAAGTTAACGGCCTTGTTGATGGTTTGGAGCCAAATGGAACATATATTGTACGGGTGTTTGCTGTTAACGAATATGGTCAAAGCCCACCATCGCCGGATATAATTTTCTCCCAGAATGACTCTGGTTGTTCGATGTTTGACACCGACGGTTTTGGTTGTTTATACGGACCATCCAACTGCGTTTCACGCCCAAAGTCTCCACGGGATCCTATTGTGGAATATATGCTGGGAAATCGCGTGAACGTCACCTGGACCTGGATGGATTCCAATTATATATTTCTGAAAGAGATGCTCCGGGGCAGTAGCTGGAGCGAGAGTCCCGTTGAATTTATTATTCGTTATGGAGATAACAAGAATACATCTCTCTGGAACACACGGAAGACGAATAACACGTGGATTATCTTGGATGATCTCAAGAAGGATGCACAGTACTCTGCATATGTGATTACCAAAAATAATAACTTAACAAGCAGAAGTCCTATTATATTTCCCATTTCTCTGGATAAAGATATGACAGGACTACCAGAACCAGTTATCACAATTGAATCCGCCTTCGAAAAAGAAGTATTTACTCCAGGGGATCCAATGACAATCACATGTTCAATTCCGCCGAATGCTAATGTTCTTCATATTGATATTGACCTGACTGTCGGAAAAGGTGATGAAATCTTAAGCGGTCGTAACCATCACTCATCTAGAAGTGTTACTCTGTATACAACTGCAAATGAGAATGTGGATACTGCAAAATGTAGAGTTTCCATACAGTACAAGGATAGAGTTTCAAGGTACAAGAATCAAGTTTCGAGATCTTCCTATCGGAATTGGATAGTGGAGAAACCATTGAAAGACGAGAATCTTCGACGTAACTATAAAGAACGGGAAGCTGATAAAGAATTTATGAGTTTCAGAAAAGTCTGAGGTACGGTTTTCATCAGAATGTCAATTTCATGAACAAAAAGTATGTTTTTTTTTTTCAGAAATTCATCACTTCGAATCGTCAAATTTTCATCATCTCGTGCTGATGTATCCATTGTCAGAACTCTCTCAATTTGTCTCTGAGGATGTACATGCATCGTTACATTTGTTTTTCAAACATCAATAAAGTCCTTATCAAACCATCTAGTAGATCATGCCCTTTGCCAGCCGTTGTATTCTCCCGCAGAACCTATCCGCCCGCTTTGATCTTCGGACAAGGACAACAGTCTTATGAAAACAACAACCATTATCTCATTCACTAGTCTGTTCGTTCGTGACTTGCAAATGCAAATCTTCATCTACTAGAATTTTCAATCCTTTCTTACGGAGTTCATACTATACGCTTCCATACCTTTTCGCCATCGTATTTTACTTAATATAAAATTCTATGTTTTCTTTACAGTAATCATGCTTTGGAATCGACCGATGTTCATTTCGCTCTTGCTTTCATTATTCGCCGTTATTGTGAACTCAAAATATCGTGGACCTCCTGACGCTATCAAGATGATCACCGTACGTGGTTCTGGAGAAAGTGATGCAGTTATTGAGTTTAATGCTTTTGAAGTGGATACAAAGTCGTACAAAATTGAATTCGTTGATGTTCATGATGGGAAATCGATGTTTAATACTGTTAAGGAGTACCGTGATCCTTTCAGGTCAAATCATATATTTTTCGTTAAAGGCTTGGAACCAAACAAAACATATATTATACGTGTATTTGCTATCAATGAACATGGTCAAAGCCCACCATCCCCAGATATTATTTTCTCCCTGAAGGATTCTAGTTGGCCAAAAGGGATTTCTGACTCCAACTCACGCCCAATGTCTCCACATCAACCTATTGTGGAATATATGCTGAGGAATCGCGTGAAAGTCACCTGGACCTGGACCGATTTGTACGATATATACGAATTTGTACGAAATAGGGCGAGCCAATTTGGCAATAACTGGAACAAGAGCCCCGCTGAATATGTTATTCGTTATGGAGATAACAAGAATACGTCTCTCTGGACCACACGGAAGACAAATGAGAAGTGGATCATCTTAGATGATCTCAAAAAGGATACACATTACTCTGCATATGTGCTTTCCAAAAAGGATAACTTAACAAGCTTGGTTCCTTTTATATTCCCTATTTCTCTGGAAGAAGATATGACAGGTCTGCCGGAACCAGTTATCAGAATTGAATCCGCCTTCAAAAAAGAAGTATTCACTCCTGGAGATCCAATGACAATCACTTGTTCGATTCCTCCAAATTCAAATATGCTCAAAATTGATATGGAACTGACTGTCGGAGAACGTGATGAATTCTTAAGTGTTAGTAACCATCACTCATCTAGAAGTGTTACTCTATATACAACTGCAAATGAGAATGTGGATACTGCAAAATGTAAACTTTCCGTACGGAATAAGGATGTTTCGAGATCTTCCTATCGGAGTTGGAAAGTGGAGAAACCATTGAATGATGAGTATCTTCAACGTCGCTATGAAGAAGTTCAAGCTGATGAAGCATTTATGGGTTTCAGAAAAATTTGAGGTACGGTTTTCGTCAGAATTTCATATACAAAATCAAAAAGTATGTTCCTTCTTTCAGAAATTCATCACTTCGAATCGTCAAACGTTACTTATCTCGCAATATGGCAATTGACACAACTTGTAAATGTACTTCTTCAACTATATCTGTTGTTCACTGATTAATAAAAAATTAATGATCTTTGATTCTACAAGATCCTACAGAAAAACTTTGATTTTTACTAACGGGAAAATGGTCGATGAGAAACTGAGTTCCAGAACGAAAAAAAGGTGCAGAACATGAAAAAAACATATTTTCTTTTTCTAAAATTGCAATGACAGATAGCTCTGATGGGTGCACAGGTCGTTCGTGGGGAGATCCGTTCAGGATGATCTTTGTATCACATGACCCATAACGACTCAGCTTGCGGACTAGCGTTCGTAAACGGGCCGTGAATTTCAGGCGCAAACTATACGGCCTATCGAATCTTTTTGCTCCTAGAATTTAGTAGCATTACCAATATTCATTTTTCTGAGCACCAATCAATCTCCGAAAAATAAAAAAAGAAACCGAAAGGAATTATAGTTAGTGATGAGATTTTTGGACGTCCTTCCCGCTAACGGGTAGTATACTGCTCCGTAAAGAGAACCGTTCTCGATAACAGGGCCGTGCGCAGCTCTGGTGCATCCAAAGCGGTCGAACGCGAAAACCATGTGGCGACTTGTTCAAAAATCGATATAACTTGGATCGTTCCAAGTTGTACTATATTTCTTTTATTATCACAGTTGTTCACAAATTCATACAATCCTTATCAAACTAGTGTATCATGCCCTTCACCTTCCATTGTAATTTCACACAGATCATATCCGCCCGCTTTGATCTTCGGACAAAGACAATAATTCTACGAAAACAACAATTATTCTCTCATTCCGTCGTTTGATTCTTGACTTGAAAATGCAAATCTTCATCTACTAGAATTTTTAATCCTTCCAACGTAGATCATAATAAACGCTTCGCTAACATCTTCCTCATTTTCTTCTACTTATTAATCCAATTGCTACATTTTTTCAGTAATCATGTCTTTGAATCGATCAATGTTCCTTTCGCTCGTGCTTTCATTATTCGCCGTTATTGTGAACTCAAAATATCGAGGGCTTCCCGACGCTATCACGATGATCACCGTACGTGGTTCCATAGAAAATAATGCATTTATTAAGTGGAATGCATTTGAAGTGGACACAGATTCGTACAAAATCGAAATTGTTGATGTCCATGATGGGACCTCGACTACTAAAACTGTTAAGAAGCATCCTTACCGGTCTGATTATTTCCGTTTCGTTGAAGGTTTGGAACCAAACGGAACATATATTGTACGTGTGTTTGCTGTTAACGAATATGGTATAAGCCCACCATCACCGGAAATTATTTTCTCCCTGAAGGATTCTAGTTGGCCGAAAAGGATTTCTGAATCCAACCGCCCATCGTCTCCAGTGGATCCTATTGTAGAATACAAGACTGCTTTCCGCGCCTTCGGCGCTGCAGCAGTCTTGTTTTTTTCGCCGCTTCGCGGCTTCAATCTTCTCGCTTCACACGGACTGGGTGAGTTCGCTTGAGAAAACGTCAGTTTCAAAATGGTGTTCTTGAGAAATTAAGAAATGGTAAGGTGAAAAACAATAATTCAATTCCGATGGATGTGATGGTTTCAACTGTGCCAGTTCACGTTGGTTAGCAGTTCTTTTCCCGCCAGCGAGTCTTTTGTGAGCCCTATCTTGGCACAGAGTCCTCTAGACCTCCAAATGAAAAATTAAAAAACCGGGCATCATCTCCGGTAAATTCTCTTTCCAAATGTGAATGTTTGATGAAAATCGGCCCAGTAGGAGTGGCGCTAGCGTGCGGCACAGACACACAGAAAGCGGTGATTGTTAATAACAAGAAGATTTGCGCCGCTTCGCGGCTCCAATCTTCTTGCTTCACACGGGTTGGGTGAGTTCGCTTGGAAGATGTCAATCGCAATAATGGTGTTTTCGAGAAATTTAGAAATGATAATGGTGGAAAATATTAATTCATCTTCAAAAGCTGTGATGATTTCATCTGTGACAGTTCACGCTAATTAGCAGTTCTCATCTCGCCAGCGAGCTTTTTGTGTGCCCTATCTTAGCAGAGAGGTCCAGAGAGCTCCAAATGGAAAATGAAAAAGATGGGCATCATTGCGGTATAATTCTCTTTCGGAATATCAAAGTTTCATGAAAATTGGTCCAGTAGGAGCGGCGCTAGCATCGCGGAAATACATACAGACACACAGAAAGCGGTGATTGTTAATAGTAAAGATAAAGAAAGATATACAAACTTTGTCTTTTCCAAAATTTCCTTGAAATTCTTTATCCCCTCGATGAGAGGATCAAGAATATGTGGTTTTCATCCCACATACTGAAACCCATTGCTGAGCCACTTTAAAAATTAGTAATGTTAACTCGAAGGTCATTCAAACGCGCAGCCGACACCTCCCGGGTTCCGCCGACCGCCATAGTTTGTGTTGCGCTAGACTCCGCCCTTTCTCTGCGTGTCTGCCTTCCCCACCGCCTTTCAGAGCCCTATCTTAGCACAGAGCTCCAGAGAGCTCCAAATGAAAACTGAAAAAAACGTGCATCATCGCCGGAAAATTCTCTTTCCAAATATGAAAGTTTGATGAAAATCGGTCCAGTAGGAGTGGCGCTAGCGTGCGGCACAGACACACAGACACACAGACATCGGTGATTGTTAATAGTAAAGATATGGTGGGGAATCGCGTGAAAATCACCTGGTTCCAGTTTGATTTATTTGATAGAGATGAGAGCGAGAGCCAGAGCCCCATTGAATTTATAATTCGTTATGGAGATAATAAGAATACGTCTCTCTGGAACACAAGGAAGACAAATGACATGTGGATTATATTAGACGACCTCAAGAAGAATACACAGTACTCTGCCTATGTGCTTGCCAAAAGGGATAACTTGACAAGCAGAAGTCCTACTGTATTTCCAATTTATCTAGATGAAGATATGCCAGAATTACCAGAACCAGTCATCACAATTAAATCCGCATTCAAAAAAGAAGTATTCACTCCAGGAGATCTTTTTTCAAGCTGATGAAGCATTTATGTGTTTCAGAAAAATTTGAGGTAAGGTTTTGGTCAAAATTTCAAATTCAATTTTAAAAAGTATGCTCCTTTTTTCAGAGATCGATCACTTCGAATCGTCAAATGTTTTTTAACTCGCAATATGCCAATTGACACAACTTGGAAATGTACCTCTTCAACTACATCTGTTGTTCGCTGAATAATAAAAAAATTATTTTTTAAACTTTCTGGCGGTACATGTATTCCAGGTTTCAGAACAAAACAGAATAAAATAACTTCAGATTTTTTAAATCCTGCAATTAGGCTTGTCTTCAAGCACGGAGGGAAAATAGTACCCTAACAGTGCCAGTAGACTTTCCTGTACCATAACCTTACACCAGTGAAATCTTCAACTTTTCAACATCTGATACTCAGTGACTTGTTCCAAAATAAAACCTGAAACTGTACTTCTTCTATCCTCATATTTGTTCACTAAGAACGTTTATCAAATCGAATGGATCATGCCCTTCACCTTCCGTTGTATTCTCACGCGGAATCTATCTGTTCGCTTTGGTCTTCGGACAAGGACAATAACCTTGTGAAAACAACAACTATTATCTCATTCACTAGTCTGTTCGTGACTTGCAAATGCAAATCTCCAACTATTTTGTGATTTAAAAAATTATTACATGCTAGAATTCTTAATTCTTTCTCATGTGGTTGTTCACGTGGAGTAAAATTATAGGAAAAAACTCCAAGAACTCTATTTAAATGAAGTAAAAAATCACGAAAACTACAGTGATGTTTTCAGTTTTTTTTGGCTTGAAAGTTCAAAAGGTCAGCTTTTGACCGAGGTGATGAAGTTGCAAGGAGAGAAAAACTGAAAATATCACTGTAGTTTTGGAGGTTTTTTCCTTCATTTTTCTCCACGTGAATAACCCCATAAGTAGATCGTACTATACGCTTTCATACCTCTTCTCTATTTTTTTTCTTCTTTTTAATCCAGCTTCTATATCTTTTTAGAGTGATCATGTCTTGGAATCGATCTATGTTCATTCTGCTTGTTGTACTAGGAGTCGCCGTTATGGTCAACTCAAAATATCTTGGACCTCCCGACGCTATCAAAAGGATCACAGTACGTGGTTACATGAGTCATGCAATTATCAAATTTCGAGCATTTGAAGTGGATACAAAGTCGTTCAAAATTGAACTTGTTGGGGTTCACGATGGAAAATCAATTACTAAAATTGTTGAGAAAAACTGTGCTCTCCATTTATGGTCTGATTATTTCACCGTCGTTGATGGTTTGGAACAAAACGGAACATATATTGTACGTGTGTTTGCTGTCAATGAACATGGTCAAAGCCCACCATCACCGGATATCATTCTATCCCAAGATGATGCTGGTTGTTCTGACTGCGACTCACGTCTAAAGTCTCCACGGGATCCTATTGTAGAATATATGCTGGGAAATCGCGTGAACGTCACCTGGTCCTCAATGGATTCGTTTGATAGAGATGAGAGCGAGAGCCCCATTGAATTTGTTGTTCGCTATGGAGATAACAAGAATACATCTCTCTGGAACACACGGAAGACGAATAACACGTGGATTATCCTCGATGATCTTAAAACTGATACAACGTATTCTGCATATGTGATTGCCAAAAAGGACAACTTAACAAGCGAGAGTCCTTTTATATTCCCTATTTCTCTAGATGAAGATATGACAGGCTTACCGGAACCAGTAATCACAATTGAATCCGCCTTCAAAAAAGAAGTATTCACTCCAGGAGATCCAATGACAATCACTTGTTCGATTCCTCCAAATTTATATATGATCGAGATTATTATGGAACTGACTATGGGAGAACGTGATGAATTCTTATTTAGTCGTAATAATTACCCATCTAGTAATGTTACTCTGTATACGACTGCAAATGAAAATGTGGATACTGCAAAATGTAGAGTTTCCAAACTGTATGCATTTTCGAGATCTTCACAGCGGAAGTGGGAAGTGAAGAAACCATTGAATGCTCAAGAAGTTGAAGCTGATAAATCACTAATGGGTTTCAGAAAAATTTGAGGTAAGCTTTTGGAAAGTTTCAAATCCAAAATCAAAAAGTATGTTCCTTTTTTCAGAAGTTCATCACTTCGAATCGTCAAATGTTTATTATCTCGTAATATGCCAATTGATCTGACTTGTAAATGTACTTCTTTAACTATATCTGTTGTTAACTGATTAATAAAAAAATTCATTAAACTTTCTGGCGGTACATGTATTCCAGGTTATTGTTGTTGTTTATTCATCGAATGGTAATAACCACTAACACGAGGAAGATGAAGAATCATAAAATTGACAAAGGCAGAAAAATTTTAAAAATGCAAAAGTAGGTTTCAAAGCAATAACAGAATACAACAACTTGCAACCAGAAGATCCTAGACTATATTATTCACAAGGTTGGAAACTGTGTTCCGATTGGGACTTTCTGATTCTACCGAAAAATTACTTAGATAAAACATATTTTGGTTTTTTTTTGAAATTGCGATGATAGATACCATTGGTGGGTTCGAACCCAGGGCCAAGGCCTCGAGCGGCCGGAAAAGTACCGCAACTAGGCTCGTCTTCAAGCATAGTTGATAAATAATACCCGAAAAGTTCATACGACCTTTGACCAACAAAACCTTTAACTTTTCTACATTTGATACTGAGTGTCTTGTTCCAAAATAGAACCTGAAACTGTACTTCTTTTATTATCATAGTTGTTCACTAAGAATCTTTATCAAATCTAATAGATCATGCCCTTCACCTTCCATTGTTATTTCACAGGGAACATATCCGTCCGCTTTGATCTTCGGACAAGGACGATAATCCTATGGAAACAACAACTATTATCTCATTTCGTCGTATAGTTCTTGACTTGAAAATGCGAATCTTTATATGTTTTGCGATTATAAAAACTTTTGCATGTTAAAATTTTCAGTTCTTCCAAACGAAGATCACACTATCCTCTTTCATACCTCTTCCGAATTTTCTTTTACTTGTTAGCCCAGATTAAATGTATTTTTACAGTAATCATGCCGTGGAATCGACTTGTGTTCATTCTTCTCGTTATTTCATTGCTTACCGTTATTGTGAACTCAAAGTATCGTGGACTTCCCGACGCTGTCAAGATATCCACCGTACAAGGCTTCGGAAGTTTTGCACTTATTGAGTTTGAAGTCTTTGAACATAATATAAGGTCGTTCAAAATTGAGCTGCATGGTGTTCGTGATGGAAAATCGATTACTAAAACTGTTGAAAAGTCCCCGGGTCCTTTCGAGGCTACTTTTATCGAGAGCATTGATAACTTGGAACCAAATGGAACATATATTGTACGTGTGTTTGCTATTAATGAATATGGTCAAAGCCCGCCATCGCCGGATGTCATTCTCTCACAAGATGAAAAAAGTAATGAGGTTTCTGAATGCAAATCTCCCCCATTGTTACCATACAAACCTCATGTGGAATATTTGCCAGGGAGTCGCGTGAACGTCACCTGGGAAGATCTCGAAAAAAGGAGAAACCGAGGGTGCCAGGGACCCATCGAGTTTATTATTCATTATGGGTTCAATTTTAATATGGCATTTGACACAAAGAAAACGAATGAGACGTGGATTATATTGGATGATCTTAAGGAAGATGCACAGTACTATGCATTTGTGGAAGCCAAAAGGGATAACTTAACAAGCGAGATTCATTACTCATTCCATTTTTCTCTAAATGAAGATTGGACAGACCTACCCAAACCAGATATCACAATTGAATCTGTATTTAAAAAAGAAGTATTCACTCCTGGAGATCCAATGACAGTCACTTGTTCATTTCTCCCGAAATCAAATATGCTCCATTATGATATGGAACTGACTGTCGGAGAACGTGTTGAATCATTAAAGGATCAGTCAGCTGACGGTGTGACGAGTATAACCATGTATACAACTGCAAATGAAGATGTGGATACTGCAAAATGTAAAATAACCGTACGGTACAGGCATAATGATTCGAGATCCTCCTATCGGAGTTGGAAAGTGGAGAGACCATTGACTGATGAGTATCTTCGACGTCGCTATGAAGAAATTGAAGCTGATAAAGAATTTATGAGTTTCAGAAAAGCCTGAGGTACGGTTTTGATCATATTAACAGAGAACACCGATGTTCACTTATTTCAAAAAGCAACTCAAAAATCCTTAGTTTTTTCAGAGATTCATCACATCGAATCGTCTAATTTCCATCATCTTGTGCTGAAGTATCCGTTCTCAAAACTCTCTCTATATATTTCTGTAATAATTTTTTTTCAAAAATGAATAAAGTCCTTATCGAACCATCTCCTATCGAATGTCCTTCGTCTTCCGTTGTAATTTCCATACGGATGTGCCGCCATTAATGTGGATACTGGAGAAGATAAGGGCAATAGTTGGATGATACAGACATCAGTCACTCTCCCATTTATCAGTGGGTTCGTAATTTGCTGATCGAACATTTATTTATTTTTCTGTCTTAAAAAAATGACATGTTTTTTGTCACTTCCTCATTTTTCCCCACTTACAGTACTGGCCATATTTATATTTGTAGATGATCCCGTTTTTCAATCGATTTTAGCTGACTTTGAGCATGCGCCGCAAGCTCAAATATTTTTCTACGGCTTAGAAAACTTTTGAGCGTATCCAGCATAACTAGAACTTCATTTTTGTAGTAGACAACTTTTTTGTGCAACCACTCTCTCGGCAGGTAGAGCTCGTCCAAAACACCTTCCTCAGAAATTGCTCGTTTCCTATAGAAAGTTCGATGATTTAAAGGGCCCTTCATGGATCTCTATCTGCCGGGAGAGTGGTTACACAAAAAAGTTGTCAACTACAAAAAAGAAGTTCTAGCTATGCCTCTTGCGCTCAAAATTTTTTAAACCCCTTCAAAAAGATTAGATCGTGTGGTGCATGCTCAAAGTCGGCTAAAATCAACTGAAAAACGAGGGTGTTCGTATAAATATGACCGGTACTGTTCTAAACCGATTCTAAATTTTTTACAGTAATCATGTCTTGGAAACGACCCGTGCTCATTTCCCTTTTTATTTCATTGCTCGCTGTTGTTGTCAACTCAAAATATCGTGGACCACCCGACGCTATCAAGAATCTGTACGTAGATTCTGTACGTGGCGTCAAAGACAATTATGCATTTATTTGGTGGTACGCTTTTGAAGTGGATACGAAATCGTACAAAATTGAACTTGTCAGTTCTCATGATGGAAAGCCAATTACTAAAACTTTTGAAGAGTCCTCGAAGTCTAACATGCCTTTCTTTTCCGAATACATTGACTTGGAACCAAATGAAACATATATTGTACGTGTGTTTGCTGTCAATGAATATGGTCAAAGCCCACCATCACCGGATATCATTCTCCCCCAGGATTTTTATTACCCAGGATTTACCCAGGATGGTTGTTCAGAATGGAATCCTGACTGCGACTCACGCCTATTGTCTCCAGAGAGACCTATTGTAAAATATATGGTGGGAAATCGCGTGAACGTCACCTGGGCCTGGAGATATTGGATGGATAGGTCTCCAAGCGGGATCCAGAGTCCCATTGAATTTATTATTCGTTATGGAGACAGCAAAAATACATCTCTGTGGAACACACAGACGACGAATAATACGTGGATTATAGTGGATGATCTGAAAAAGGATACACAGTACACTGCATATGTGCTTTCCAAAAAGGGCAATTTAACAAGCTCGGATCTGTACTTATTTCTAATAATTCTGGGTGAAGACATGATAGGATTACCAGAGCCAGTTATCACAATTGTATCCGCATTCGGAAAAGAGATCCTCACTCCTGGAGATTTAATGGCAATCAAGTGTTCGGTTCCTCCAAATACAAACTTGCACAAAATTGATATGGAATTGACTGTCGGAGACCGTGTTGAATCATTAAAAAGTAATGAATACTATTATCCAGTTGAAAATGTGCCAATTCTTTCTGAAGTTGTGACAAGTATAACCATGTATACAACTGCAAGTGAAGATGTGGATACTGCAAAATGTAGAGTTTCCGTACGGGACAAGAATCAAGTTTCGAAATCTTCACAGCGGAGTTGGAAAGTAGAGAAACCATTGAATGATGAGTATCTTCAACGTCGCTATGAAGAAATTGAAGCTGATAAAGAATTGATGAGTTTCAGAAAAGCCTGAGGTAAGCTTTTGGTCAAAATCACCGACAACAATAGAACATTTTCAAAGCTCATCAGAATATGTGTTCATATATTTCAAATCCTAACTTTTTTCAGAGATTCATCACTTCGAATCGTCTGATTTTCATCATTTTGTGCTGAAGTATCCAATTCCAAAACTCTCTGAATATGTCTCTGGGAATATACATACATTGTCACATTTGTTTTTCAAAAATAATAAAGTACTTATCCATACTCGTGACGGGCCGCGTTGAAGTTTCACAAGTGTATCCTTACGAAACCATCTAATAGATTTTCAAGTCGAATAGAGCCAAATCTTTAAGTATTCAACAAGTAAATGCATACATCGGCTTGTTCGAAAACCGATAGAATTTGGAACTATATTCTCTTAATCATATAGTTGTTCACTTTTTCAAATCATCTGGTAACCTATGCCCTTCTTATTCCGTTGCGATTTCACGCAGAACATATCCGTCACTTTCTAGATTATTTCTCGGACAAGGACGATAATCTTATGGAAACAACAATTATTATCTCATTCCGTCGTTTGGTTCTTGACTTGCAAATGCTATCTTTTTGAGGTTTCAGAAATTATTTTCAGTTCTTTTGAATTTAGGTCCTACTATACGATTCCATACTTCTTCCTTATTTTGATTTTGCGGATCTTTTTGAGCGCGGTAAAAAAAAGGTTCTTAACTGCAAAAATCCAACTCACGCTTTTCTATCAAAAAATGTTATTTTTTTTTCATTGGTTAAAATGGATTGATTCTTCAGTTTCTTCGTTAAAAAAATAAGAAAAAAATCGCATCGTCACCGTTTTGTCTATGGTAGTTTATCAGGTTGTTTTTCCTCTGCGTGAATATTGTTTTTGAAGTTAAAAACCATTTTCAACGCGCGCGAATAGGCCCATTACTTACTAATCAAGATTCGATGTCTTTTTACAGTAATCATGCTTTGGAATCGACCGATGCTCCTTTTGCTCGTGCTTTTAATATTTGCTGTCACTGTCAACTCAAAATACCTTGGACCACCCGACGCTGTCAAGATGATTACAGTAGTTCCTGTACGTGATGTCGGAGTCAATTATGCATTTATTAAGTGGTATGCTTTTGAAGTGGATACGAAATCGTACAAAATTGAACTTGTCAGTTCTCATGACGGGAAGTCAATTACTGAAACTTTTAAAGAGTCCACGATTTTCAACGAGCCTTACTTTTTCAAAAACATTGATTTGGAACCAAATGAAACATATATTGTCCGGGTGTTTGCTGTTAACGAACATGGTCAAAGCCCACCATCACCGGATATCATTCTCTCTCTGGAGGATTCTAGTTGGCCAAAATGGCGTTTTGACTCCAACCCAAGGTCTCCATATAAACCTATTGTAGAATATATGCTGGGAAATCGCGTGAACGTCACCTGGAACTGGAGAGATTGGATGGATGGACTTCCCATTGAATATATAATTCGTTATGGAGACAGCAAAAATACATCTCTCTGGATCACACGGAAGACGAATAATACATGGATTATCTTGGATGATCTCAAAATGGGAAAGCAGTATAGTGCATATGTGCTTTCCAAAAAGGGCAACTTAACAAGTTCGGATGTGAGATTATTTCCAATATTTCTTGGTGAAGATATGACAGGATTACCAAAGCCAGTGATCACAATTGAATCCGCATTCAAAAAAGAAGTATTCACTCCTGGAGATCCAATGACAATCAGATGCTCGATTCCTCCAAATTCAAATATGCACACAATTGATATGGAATTGACTGTCGGAGACCGTGTTGCTTCATTAAGATATGATGAAGACTATTATCCAATTGAAACTGGGCCACTTCGTTTCATTCCAAAAGATGTGACAAGTGTAACGCTTCATATAAGAGCAAATGAAGATGTGGATACTGCAAAATGTAGAGTTTCCGTACGGGACATGAATCAAGTTTCGAGATCTTCACAACGGAGTTGGAAAGTGGATAAGAGTTTGACTGATGAGTATCTTCAACGTCGCAATGAAGAAGTGGAAGCTGATAAACAATTTATGAGATTCAGAAAAGCCTGAGGTACGGTTTTGGGCAGAATAATAGAGAACACAAATCTTCATTCATTTCAGAAAGCATCTGAAAAATCCTAGCTTATTTCAGAAATCCATCACTTCGAGCCGTCAATTGTTCAATATCCAATTTCAAAACTCTTTGCATTTGTCTCTGAGAATTTACAAACATTATCACAATCGTTTTCAATAATAAATAAAGTCCTTGTCGAACAATCTTGTATCAAATGTGTTTCGCCCTCCGTTATATCCTTGCGCAAAACCTATCCGCCCATTATTGAGATCAACCCTCGGACAAGGACAACAGTTCTTTGAAAACAACAATTATTATCTCATTTAGTAGTCGGTTCGTGACTTGAAAATGCAAATCTTCATCTTTACTAGAATTTTCAATTCTTTCTAACGTAGATCATACTATACGCTTCCCTAACCAGACTTGTCGCGAGGCTGGCCGGGCATGGCCGAAGTGAAAATTTTCCGGCCAGAACTTACTCAATATGTCTCTGGGTAGAATTTTTTCCTGATTTTTTTCAAAACGGATTTTCAAAAAATTTTCTAGCAAAAAGTAGTAAGCTCTTTTTTCTTAAAAAAAAGAACTTACACTGGTCAAACCGGAGAGGCCCGATCAGGTCAGGCCCGTGACAAGTCTGATCCTAACCTCTTCCTCACCCTCTTCTAATTATTGACCCAGATCCCTTTACAGTAATCATGCCTTCGAATCGTCCCGTGCTCGTTTCGCTTGTTGTTTCATTTCTTGCCGTTTCTGTCAGCTCAAAATACCTGGGACCTCCCGACGCTGTCAAGATGATCAACGTACGTCCTGCACGTGTTTACGGAGACAGTTTTGCATTTATTTCTTGGGATGCTTTTGAAGTGGATACAAAATCGTACAAAATTGAACTTGTCAGTTCTCATGATGGAAAGTCAATTACTGGAACTTTTGAAAAAAAGCCGGGTTCCGACTTTTCTTCTTTTCATGAACGCATTGATGGTTTGAAAACAAATGAAACATATATCGTACGCGTATTTGCTGTCAATGAGCATGGTCAAAGTCCACCATCGCCGGAGATCATTCTCCCCTTGAGAGATTTTGGTTCTTACTGCGGTGCATTGCCTTCATTTGAACCTATTATCGTAGAATATATGGTGGGAAATCGCGTGAACGTCACCTGGACAGTTTATGAAGATATACACAAGGACCTGCGTCCCAGTGAGTTTATAATCCGCTATGGAGACAACAAAAATACATCTCTCTGGAACACATTGAAGACGAAAAACACGTGGATTATATTAAACGACCTTAAGAAGAATACACAATACACTGCCTATGTGGTTGCCAAAAAATGACTCAGCAAACTTGAGTGCCTTCATAATTCCTATTTCTCTAGATCAAGAAATGACAGGACTACCAGAGCCAGTTATCACAATTGAATCCGCATTCAAAAAAGAAGTATTCACTCCTGGTGATCTAATGACAATCAGATGCTCGATTCCCCCAAATTCAAATATGCATGATATTGATATGGAACTTATTGTCGGGGACCGTGTTGCTTCATTAAAAAGTGATGAAAACTTTTGCCCACCTAATGCACCGATTTGTGTCATAGCTCCCTTGCCAAGGCTTGTGACGAGCGTAACCCTATTTACAACTGCAAATGAAGATGTGGACACTGCAAAATGTAAAATTTCCGTAGGGAACGTGTACAAGAATCGAGTTTCAAGATCTTCCTATCGGAGTTGGAAAGTCGAGAAGCCATTGAATGATGAGTACCTTAAACGAATTTATGAGCTTATGGGTTTCAGAAACATTTGAGGTGCGGTTTTGGTTAGTATTCTAGTATTTGGTAGAATGTGTTCAAAATCAAGATTATTTCAGAAATTAATCACTTCGAATCGTCAGACGTTAAATATTCCCTGGAAAACTCGAACCCTTTCCTTATATGTTTCTGGTATAAGACACGGACAGGCATTACTTGTAGCTGTACTTCTTCAACTATATTCTGTTGTTCAATGATTATTGAAGAAACTACCTACTATTATATGTACTTCATCGTTTGCTATGTATAAACCAACATGAAGTATTTATTGACGGGTCCCCAAGCGATCATTGTGAAAGTATGAGAAACAGTAGATCAAATTGAACATCATCCTGCGGCATAAATTCCAGTGATTCCTCTTTGACTCACTTTTCACACCAGTCTACAGATGCTAGACAGTTCTGGTTCAGAGTTTTTGAACTGTTGCTTCGTTGGTGGTCTGAGTTGCTCCTGTGAATGGATCCTGGAAATTCCAGAATTGTGTAACCACTTTCCCAAAAGATAGAACTCGTCCAAAACAACTGCCTCAGAAATTAGCTCGTGACGGTTTCTAAAGCCCTTCATTGAACGAGCTCTATCTCCCGGTAAAATGGTTGTGCAAAAAAGTTTTCAACTAGAAAATTGATGTTCTAGCCAAGTTTGAAACACTCAAAAATTTTTAGAGCAGTAGAATAAATTTTGACTCCGTGGTGCATGCTCAAAGTAAGCCTAAATCAGCAGTGTTAGTATCCTTTTGAATGATACTGTACTCGATTGTAGTCGGCGACTTCTGATCGAATCTTGGTCAGAATCAGGCAAAGACACAAGCAAAAGCCAATATAGCTTCCAACCAAAAGTTGCTCAAGTTTCGAAAATTATCTTCGATCAGCTCCATTTTCTGACCAAAATCCAACTAAACTCAGATCAGAAGCTGAGGATACCTATGTTCCTACTAAAAGTTGACTAGCTGTTGGTCAAAGTCTGACGATCTCCTAACGTCCGACCAGAATTTGCCACCGAGTAGGTTCACACCACTCATGACACCTTCCCAAATCCATCTACACACATATTTCTGTTTGTCATCAAGCTAATTAGCACCCAATCGTCAAGTGGTTTCTGTCTCCCTGCTTCTGAATGGAAAAGAATAAATCCACAAAAGACGACGTCCGAAGGCCCCGAAAAGAAATAAAATACAATTACGAGAGAGAGAGAGAGAGGATGCATACTGGGTAGTAGTAGTACGAAGGACAGCTGCTGTCACTGACATTCAGAATAAAAAGAAAGAGACGCAGAGAAAAAGAGAGGGTCCGTTCTCTATTGTGTTTGGTCTCCCCTTCTCCAGACGGGTGGTGGCCTTGTCTTTTTTCTTTTTCTGCACCCCGTCATCCTTTCCTTCTTCTCCCTTTGACACCAACTTGTTCATGGACAAATAGCTAAGGATTTGGTGCTGGTTTTGTTTAGAGAAGGTTCGAAATTTGAAAAGAAAATGAAATTACTGTATTTATTCCCTGTTTTTTATTTGCTACAATATGGATGTGAGGCCTTGATTAGACCAGGTAAGACTCTTTTTTATTGGTGTATTGGAGGGAAGAGTAATGGGAAATCGATAGTTCTGGGATCGATTTTTCCAAATTTTCGTGAGGTTAACCTGGTTTTTATTCTGAATTTTCTCATTCAAAAATTAATACAATTTTACCAAAACTTAGATTTCGAAAACCCGAATTTCAAAAATAAAGATTTTCGAATTCAAAAAAAAATACAATATCGAAACCGGGAGTTACTAGATTTTGAATTCTTCCCAAAATTGCTCATTTCTGATTTTTCATCCATTCAAATTTCCATACTTGTGAAATCTCGGTACGGCCAGAATGGTAGTTTTCAAGACCCCCGGAGTCGAACTCAGAAAATTTCAAATTTTGCTTTTTTTCTCTGAAAATTCTCTAAAAACTCAAAACTAGACTTTTCTGCCCAGATAATCCTGGAGCACACAATTTTTCACAATTTTTTTTCCGATTTTTCAAATTTCAAAAGCATAAAACCACAAGTATAAAAAATTTCACTTCAAAATTTGTATCACTTCCATTTTCTGACAAATGTCTAGAACACACAACTCGAAATATATTTACCTATCGCATCAAAAGGAGTTAAGGGTGATATTATAAATACAAAGGATCCATTTTATTTGCTAACATACATTTACACCATGTGCAAATATTAATGTTGATAGTATGGTTAAGGGAATGATGGGATATGTACTGGGAATGAGTCTGAGATACTGAGCTTGATGACAATTCTGAATTTCATCTTGAAAAAACTGGATTTAGGATCTGTATCCACGAGGAAATGTTTTTCTCACGTGGGTTTGTAATTTTCTACGAATTGGTGGTCTGAAAGTAACTGTTTCTGTGAGTGGATTCTGTAATTTCTAGCCCTCACTGGAGTCTGAGAGTCTGGAAATATTCCACTTAAAATCTGGCCCTCCTCTTATATGGCGACTTTCAGATGGAGATTTCCAGACTTTCAGGCTCCAGTGAGGGCTAGAAATTTCAGAATTCACTCACAGCAACACCTACTCTCAGACCACCAATTAGTAGAAAATTCCAAACCCACTATGCCAGGGGAATTGCATGAAATTCAGAAAAAAAAGTCCATTCTTCTAATCCTTTTTCTTCCAGACAACACATTCACCGACAGAAGTATCGGCGAATTCCGAGAACTTTTGATAAACACACGAGAAAACGCTCTTTTTGTCGGTTCGGAAGGAGCCATCTTCCGTTTATGGGCCTTCAACGTCAATGACACCGGAGAGAATGTGTTCGCCAAGAAACAATTGGTTCTTACGGACTCTGAAGAATCAGAATGTCGGTCGACGGCCAGTGAAGAGAGACTTTGTAGACCATCGACGAGGTTTATGGCTTTCACCAACAATATGGACTCGGTTTATGTGTGTTCTTCGGTTGGAATGCGTCCAGAGATAAGAGTTTTGGATTCGAATTCGTTGCAAGATCAACAGGATCCGAGAAATGAAATTGGAATTTGTGTGGTTGATCCCACTTTCAATTCGACAGCTGTAGTGGTGGATAATGGGAATCCAGAAGGTGAGGTTTTTGGAAGTCTACCGTAAGTGCTTCGTTTTCATGGAAGTATATCTCAGTTGTCTTTGGAGCTACTAAAAATTTGTCAACTAGTAAAATGTTTAAAATGTTTTGATTAACATTTTTGTAGTTGACTACGTTTTGATAACTCTACAGGCAACTGAGATATGCTGCCCTGAGCATAGGCCTCAGTGACAGGATTGGCTCACTAAGTACTGTGTTTTCAGAGCAGCGTATCTCTGTTGGCATTGAAGATATCAAAAAGTAATCAACTGAAAAAATGTTGAACAAAACATTTTAAACACTTTACTTGTTTACTACGTTTTGATAGCTCTACCGGGAACCGAGATATGCTGCTCTGAGCATTGGCCTCAATTACTGGTACACCAAGTACGACTTGTTCAGAGCAACATATCTCGGTTGCCTTTGAAGCTATCAAAAAGTTGTCAACTGAAGAAATGTTCAGCAAAGCAATTGAAACATTTTACTAGTCAAAATTTTTTTGATAGCTTCAGAGATAAGCGAGATATACTGGGATTACTGTAGGACTACGGAAGGTATACCATAAATCCTGTAATCCACGCATACCCAGCATTTTTTTTCAGATAGGTATATCTCGGCTGCTGTAGAAGCTATCAAAAAGTGGTAAACTAGAGAAATGTTAAGCAAAACATTTTACACATTTTACTAGTTGAACAGCTTTTGATAGCTCTGAAGACAGCCAAGATATGCTGCACAAGCATTGTATACATTTTATCACTTAGCCACTTTTTGGTAACTTCAAGAGCAACTGATCTATGCTGCTCTGAACATACCGTACTTTCGCTCTAATCTGAACATTATGGTTCGTTGAGCTGATAGAAATGATGGTCTTTTGAAAATCGAAACCAAAAACCTGAGAAAAATCTGTTGTAGAAAACGTTACAAAATTCAGAGTTATGGGTTTTTGAAGAATTAGATTCGAAATTCAGAAACCAATTTCTAAACAGATTCAGTGATTCCTGCAATTTAGGCATACAGTATATTCAGAGCAGGGTATCTCAATTGGCTTTGAAGATATCAAAAAGTAGTCATCTAAAGAAATGTTAAGCAAAACGTTTTGAATATTTTTCTTGTTGAAACTGTTTTGATAGCTCTAAAGGCAACAGAGATATCCTGCTCTGAACATAGAATGCTGCGGTATCTCTACTTTTATTGACAAATTCAATTCTTCCAGATGCTTCCTCAGTATATTCTGGAATCCGTACCGGAATGGGAGGTGAAAACCATTTGATCTACCGTCCACCCCTAACAAAGAACGGCAAACAACTGCATGCATCGATTCGAACCATCTATTCGGACAGCAAATGGCTCAATGAGCCCCAATTCGTCGGCTCTTTTGATGTCGGTCAACACGTTCTCTTCTTCTTCCGTGAAATCGCTCATGATAACTCATTCGGAGAAAGAATCATTCATAGTCGAGTGGCACGAGTTTGCAAGAAAGACATTGGAGGGAGAAACGTTTTGAGACAAGTTTGGACGTCGTTCGTCAAGGCTAGATTGAATTGCTCAGTGTCGGCTGATTACCCGTATTATTTTGATCATATCCGTAAGATTTTTTTTTGAATATGGAAGGATTTTAGTATTGAGAATGTTTCAGAATCCGTAAAAAGAGTGGACAAAAAGGGCGAAACATTCTTCTATGCGACATTCAGTACATCAGAAACTGCATTCACTTCATCTGCAATTTGCATGTTTCAGTTGAACTCTATTAACCATGTGAGTCGGGTTTTCGGGGTGACGGTTTGATTGGAAGTTCTGAAATTTTGAAATTCTGAAATTTCAGGTCCTCGACACCGGACTTTTCATGGAGGAAGACGCCAACGGGCAATTTTCGGTGACCGCTGACGAGATTCCAGCTCATCGTCCGGGAACGGTAAGTGATAAAAGTTCTCTATTATGGCAATCAGTGTAAAAGCAAGTGCAGGCCGAAGATCCGACAACTTGACGGCGCCGATATCTCACCACGAGAACTACCGTATGAATTTTATTGCTACCGTAGGATTTATCGATTGTCATCAATTTTCATAGATTTTCAGCGTTTTTTCTAGCTGTTCCTCAGACAAAAAATATTCGTTGAAAATCGATAAATCTTACGGTAGCAATTAAATTTATACGGTAGTTTTCGTGGTGAGATAGCGAGGCCGTCAAGATGTCGGATCTTCGGCCACGGCCTTGCTTTTACACTGTTTGATGATAAAATTAAAGTTTTGAATGAAGATTTAGAAAACAATTCGCGAAAATAACGGTCAAATTTATCAGGACCGGGCCCTGAAAATTTCGAAAAACCTAGCCCAATATTTAAAAAACGATAATTTCCAGTGCTCCTCCAACTCTCACAGCATCAATGACAACGATCTTCATTTCGCCAAACTTCATCTCTTGGTCGCTGATGCCATTTCTGGAGGCACACCAATCCTCCCACTCCGTGATCACGTCTTCACTCACATTGCCGTCGATCAACTCCAGAATCAAAATGTGATCTTTGCATTCGACTCTTATAATCGAAAAATGTGGAAGATTTCCCATTGGAAGGAGGGAAACGAATGGAAATGGAACTTGATTGAACAACAAGATTTGAAGATCTCATCGAAAATCAATGACGTGGCATTATTACCATCTGAATTCTTCTTCATCACTTCTACATCTGGAGTCTCTCAATTCTCAGTTTCCCGTTGTCCAACTCTTCCATCCTGTGCTCTTTGCTCTCTTGATCCGTATTGTAGCTGGAATGCTGTCACCTCAAAATGTGCTCTGAAAACCAAGACAAACGAGAAACAAGTCGGTTGGGTATCCAGTTCATGGGCTGGAAGAATCTCACCGGAATGTAGTGCCGTCGAGAAATTATCAGTGAAAGATGTCTATCTGGGTGATGGAATCAAGATCAGTGGTGTCAAAGGAGGTGTCTGGCAGAAAGATGCTCAAGAAATCGAGAATGGACATCGACACATGATCACTGAGAATGGAGATTTAGTGATTCTGGATATGGATGTGGAAGACGGTGGAACCTATGAATGTGTCAAAGGAAATGTCGTTTTGATGAGAGAACGAGTTGTGGTACATGGTAAGTAGACTTTTTCATTAGAAATTTTGATGTGATGGCCCGTTTGAAATATCTCACCATGAAAACTACCGTATGAATTTAATTGCTACAGTAAGATTTGCCGAATTTCATCGATTTTCAACGATTTTCTTCCTCAGAACTCTTCCTCAGAAAAAAAAATTCGTTGTAAATCGATTAAAATTGATGAAAATCGATAAATAAACTAAGTGGTGGGGTTTTCGAATTTTCTTACTGTAGAAGTTAAATTTATACGGTAGTTATCGTGGTGAGATATTTTTTTTCGGTTTGTTTTCGGCAAATATTTTTTCATTTTTCCGTGAAAAAAAAGACAAAAAAAAACGATAAAATCGATTGAAATTGATGAAAATTAACATACTTGCAAATTTGAGGGCCGGCCCGGCCCGCTCGGCCCGCTTCCCAACAAAATTTTTTCGGATAAAAAATTTTTCAAAATTTTTTCGGATAAAAATGCATATAATTAGGGAAAATTTCGAAAGGTTTTCAGAACATTATGAGTAAGCAAGATACGGTGGAAATTCCAAAAAAAACATGCTTTTTTTCGGTCTCCCACCCTTAACACCGAAAAAAAATTTCTGTTTCTGAAACCCGGGCTGGGCTGGGCTGGGCCGGGCCGGGCCGGGCCGGGCCGGGCTGGGCCGAGAATATTGGAACTTCGGCCCGGCCCGTTGCAAGTATGAAAATTAATGAGAAAACCCTCACGGTGAAATTTTTAAGTTTTAAAAATTATTGTAGCACTCATTTCTAGCTGTTTCTTGAGCACCGTTTTCTTGGTGAGATATCTCGTGGCCGAGTTCAGAAATCTTCTGCCCGAATTTTCATTTATACAGACTGCCGTAAAACTCTCAATTTCAGAAAACTGTGCCCGACCAACCAGCGTCGCCGAGTACCGTTCATGCCAACGTGAATGGTGTAAGAAGGCGGACGCCTACAAAGCGGCACTCAACATTTGGAGTGATTCCAATAAGAAAAACGTACAGTGCAAAGCAAACGGTTCTAATATTCATTAGTTTTTTATGGTTATAAAGCCCAAATTGGGCCCGGAGGCCCGGGCCGGGCTTTTCAAAATTTTGAGAGCCCGGCCCGGGCTGAAAAAACTTTTTTCGGAAGTTTTTTTTCCAAATTTTTATTTTTTTCAATCAAAATTTATGAATTTATTAAGCGCGAAAAAAAGTTTTTGAATCCGGGCCCATGAAAATTCCGAAATGGGCCCGGCCCGGCTCGCGACAAGTATGGTTATAATAATTTTAATTTATGTGTTAATATTAACGATCTCAATTCACCTAGAATAATTCATTTTTGTAAATAAAATTGGTTCAATTTTTTTTTTTGAATTCAAAAAAAAAAAAGGCCGGGCGGGCGGCCTTCGCGTCATCGTCGCTCGCTCGATGTCGCTCATCGAAGTCGCTCATCGATGTCGCTCATCGATTTCGATGTCGCTGACGCTGTTGCTGAAAAATTTTTGCAAAATCCCGCCCACTTTCAGCACGAGCACGTGCGTGACCGGTCAGCAAGGTTCCAGAAAGCCCCCGATTCGGCACACCCAAGGTTACTTTCACGGAGGATGTAGGGAGGAGCCAATACGCCGAGTCCAGGAAGCCGACCTTTGTGTGCTGCACGCCCATGCCTCTCACCAATGTGTATCTCGCCAATGCGCCGCAGCCGAGCCGAAGCTTAGCCGAAGCACGTGGGTCCTCAATACACGTGGGTCATCAAGGGACGTACTGGGTATCAACCACCACATCGAATGAGGCGAATTGCGCGAAAGCTTATAAATGGTAGGGTTTTAAGTGGCCGACACCTCCCGGGTTCCGCCGCTCACCGTACTTTGCGTGTAGATGCGCGCCCGCCCACTCGACTCTGTCAGTCGCTCTCTCTGCAGTCTGACTACAACGACACTCCGATATTCCACTAGTGTGTCGATTTACGAGAGTGTCGATTTACGTCGTAAATCGACACTATTTTTGCACTCTTCTTTTTTTTTGCAATTAATATGTTCGTTTTTTGAACTCAATTTTGAGTTTTATGAGAGTGCAAACGAACCAAAATGTTCGCAAACTCTTATTATATCAAACTTATCAGGTTTCAACACAAAACCACCTCAATTTCTCAAAAATGCTCAAAAGACGAAAAAATGAGGATTTTCATTGCTATTTTTTCATTTTCAATTGATTTCTTCCATTGTTTACGGGCAAGCAAACAAAAAAATGAGTCGGAAGTTGAAAATGTTCAAAATGTAATATTTTTTTCAAAAAATTTCCACGTCGAAACAATCGCGATTAACGGGAAGACAAGAAAAGTTAGGGAATTTATTCCCAAAAACCTGGATGAAATTTTAACGATTGTGTCGGTTTGCGTTAATAAATTTTCCAGTATTGTCGATTCATTGAAACCCATTAAAAAAAGCATTCCATGTGGAAAGACTGCTCAACCCATCGACATCGCCAACATCATTGTTTTTCTGGCGGATCGCAAGCTCTCTTCCTATATCATTGGCCAATCGATTGCTGTCGATGGTGGATCTACTCTTGTGATGGGAATTCAGGCTCATGAAATGATGAGTATCACGGCTTCCACCTAGGTGTTTCTGAATGAATTTTAAGAACTCAAATGCTTTATTAAATCTTTGTCTAGTAACTTTCTGATCAGGGTAGCTGTATATCTAAAAAAAACTCTGTTTCAATTGTGAGAAGAAGGGTAGTGTACAATAATATGATACAAAATAATTCTGGGAACGCGAAAAAAAAAAGAAGGAAGCAATTCTAATGACACTAGAAATAGAACGGAAAATCAGGACCACGTGGCTCAAGAGGAGGAGTATTGTGTGCTGGATTCTCCACTACCACCGGACTTGTAGGATTTACTCTTTCCGTTGTTGTTGATGTCGGAAATTCAACATTCAAGTCATCACTCCATCGCTGCACTCCTTTGATCAGACTTTCGATCCGTTCCGTTTTCCTTGTCAACAGCTTGACGAACTCGTCGAATTGCTTCTTCTGATTGAAGCTGTCGGTTGCTTCCATAAATCGAGTCATACTCGCATCGTGTTTTGAGCTCCAACTCAACCATTTCTCCATCGTCTCGTGCAATTGTCCACGAAACGAGGCCTGCGCTGATTTCAGCTTGCTTTCCAGTGCAAGAATTCGTTTCAGATTCTCTTGTCGCTGCATTTCAATTCGAACGGGCTGCAGTAGAACGAACTGATGGCCTCGTCGAATGTGGTTCTTGAGAAGGCACGTGGAGCAAAGTGCATATTTACTGAGGCTAATTTTCTGAGACAATATCTCCGTCGCAAGGGATAATGTGTCTGCTGAATCTTGTTTGGCGAGAGAGCAGTTCGAGCAGATATTGGCGCTGAAAATGTTTTATTTTTTCGGGGAATTTTTCGGCAAATCGCCAGAAAATTATGCAAATTGCCTGAGAAAACGGCAACTCGCCGCAACAACGGATAGCCTTCTGCTTGCCGTAAGCATTTAGCAAGCAATCGACAAGTTGCTGTGCGATTTTACCCTGCCAGCAGCAAGCTGATGAATTCACGGCAACTTGCCGATGATTATCCGAGTTGTTTCTATGAAACTCGTAGTGAACTCACTCCTTCTCATGATAGACTCCATTGCACTCGATACACGTTATGAACACTACATTGTGGTTCGCCTCTCCACGCATCACATCGACCACATCGATGAGCTGGTAGTTGGTTCTGATGCTGTTGCGTGGCGCTTGTGTCAGCATCTGAAAATATTCAAAGATTACGTGGCAAAAGAAAGAATAGTTGCTTACTCGACACACTGGGCAGACAATGTACACTTGTGTCATATCCATGTTTCCAGCTCTTCGTCGCCCTTCCGCCTCGAGCACATTTATGCATGCATTGCATATCGTGTGTGCACATTGCAATATCTTCGGTAAATGTCGATTATCATCTGAAAATTCGAAGGATTGGAAGAGTAAAAATGCACGAAATGCGATATTTGCTGAAACGAGCGACGCAGATACTTTATCATAGGTCCGCCGCACCTGTCTGCGTCTCTCGTATTGGCCTTGTCATACAGTCATGTTGTACTCACCGTATGCAACCGTGCATATTCGACACTCCGGTGTTCTGATGAAGGGGTGTACAGAAGCGCTGCTCTTGAAATCGTCCTGAAGCATATCGGTGAACTGGGAGAGGACAGTCGAACGCCGACCCTGAATCGATTAGTCTGCACAGAAAATGAAAGAATTGAGATCAAAAAGGCTCGCGGGCAAATATAAAACAGGGAGATCAAACTTGAAAAACAAGAAATATGAAATAACAAAGTAACAATTTATTAGGTAAAACGGTGTATCGAAATTTGTAACAATTGTGACATGAATGCATTAAAATACATATGAGTGAATTTTCGAGGTAAAACTATTTCTTGGAAATTTTTTTGTACTCATGCGACACAAAGCTCATTACGACTGCGAAGATCCAGATTATGAAAAGAGTGAACTTCTCCCAGTAGAAGAAGTAGAACGCTTTCGTTGTCTCGAAGATTGAAACCGGAGTGTCTGGAAGTTCAATCTCCTCAGACTCGATATCATGGAAAGATTCTTCCTTCTCTTCCTTTGGAATTTTGAGGGCTTCCTTCAAATCGACCTTCTCAGTGAAGCAGAACATATCGTTGATTGCTTGGGTGTCCTTCTCCAGCATTTTGAGTTTAGACTCAGCTGTTTTGTTCATTTTGCCACCATCTCTTTCAAGACCCTCCAGAATTTTGATAACTGTTTCCATCTCCATCTTGTATTTCTCGAAGATTTTATCCGACATCTGACGGTTCTTGGCTCTTTCCATGCAATCCACAATCTTGCTGATTTCGGCCTCCTTTCTTTTGACCAACTCAGGCAAGGTCTGGAGAATGGTTCGAACATTCGAAAACTTCTCGACAAGTTGAGTTTGCAAGACATCAACACTGCGTTTGTTTTTCTTGCATTGATAATCGAGCTATAAAAAATCTCTATTGAAAAGCTAACTTCTCGAAAAACTAACTCTAATCGGAACATAGTCAATGACAGTGTGTCCTGGTGAATTATGATTCTTGAGAACACACGTGGAGCAGCACGTATAATTATCTGGATGAATTGGCGGCTCCTCATCGACAATAGTGTGCACATCGTAGTTGTATTCCTTGATAGTGCATTCTCGGCAGATGTGGAAGGTGGACTCCGGCCCGTTCATCTTACACGCGAAACAACTCATGAATCGAGCGTCTTGTGGTGCAATCGATTCGAGCAATTGGTAGTTGTTCGGGAATCCTTTCGCCTTATTATCTGGGATTTGCATATGTAGCTGCAACGACAAAATTCAGATCTAGTTCGCTAAAAGTATGTAAACTCACACGACATGTCGGGCACTCGAATCCAGTGGAGCAGTGTCCATCACCGACATACGGCACTTGACTAAAAATATTTGGATTTAATAAAAACAGTGGGACAGTTGACTCACATAGCGTTCAGCATTCGGTCCAGACAAGTGAAGCAAATGGAATGTCCACAAGCCAGAACCTTTGGAACGTGAGCATTACTGTCTGAAATACATTTTTAGATTTTAAAAGTTTACATAAGATTTCCTCACCAAAGTCTTCCGTACAGATTATGCACGAAGATTTCATATTGAGCTTGACATCTCGGATACCAGCTACAGCTTTGCTCTCTACGACTTCCATCTTGAGTTTTAGAGTTTTCTGAAAAATTTAAAACTTACAAGGGACCTCACTTAACTTATGCTTTGGGAATTTTCTATAAATTTTTTCCTGGGTAGTTTTGACCCAGGAAAAACGATTGAACATAATCTCCAGTCCCACAAATCCCAAAAAGAGCACAAATTTGTGCTCCAAAAATGGTCCGCGAGAGGCGCCCTTTCTTATAGGCCTTTCTCCACTATTTCCCAGCGTCAAGGAGTGGCCGAGTGGTAGAGCGACTGCTTGGTATGCTTACACTTTTGGGTTCGTTTCCACCCCCATGCATTTTATTTTTGTTTTTTTTTTTCTTTCACCACCTTTTTTTTTCGCTACCATAGAAAGACACGTTTTCCATTTCTGCCATTTTCATTCGTTTTTTTCATCAAAAAACTTTTTTTTTCGAACTTTATTTTTTGAATCATCTCGACAAAGGGAAAAAAAATGAACGGCTGAGAATATTACACGCCTTTCAAAACGTTTTTGATACATTTTTGGAAAAAAATTTTGCAATAAAATTTTGATAACCTACCTTGTGTCGATGATTCAAAAAATAAAGTTCGAAAAAAAAGTTTTTTGATGTCTCATACCCCCGTGATTGCTCATAGTGTCCGACTTGCCTTGCTATGGTGGTGTGTAAGACTAGTGGAAAAGAATTCATAAGAAATATAAAATGCATGGGGGTGTAAACCAACCCAAAAGTGTAAAGCATAACAAGCAGTCGCTCTACCACTCGGGCCACTCCTTGACGCTGTGAAATAGTGGAGAAAGGCCTATAAGAAAGGGCGCCTCTCGCGGACCATTTTTGGAGCACAAATTTGTGCTCTTTTTGGGATTTGTGGGACTGGAGATTATGTTCAATCGTTTTTCCTGGGTCAAAACTACCCAGGAAAAAATTTATAGAAAGTTCCCAAAGCATAAGTTAAGTGAGGTCCCTTGTTAGGTTAAGGATTATAAGTGGTTTATGAACAACTGATGCGATTAGTTGAGGGTGCTGATCATGGATATGATTGAAGAGAAGCAAAATAGAGGACAATGAAGATGAGCAAATATGAGCAATGATGAGTTATTCGAAGTTGATAAGAGAACTTTGATTAGAACTTTTGATAGAGCAAAGCTTATCTTTGAACCAGCTATATTCTGTGCAAAAAACTGTTACATTCAAACTGTAGAAACAATGGCGAATGGCGTCCATGCACTTTTTGCAAGCTAAGATGAGCAATGTAAACAAAACTACCGTACACTTCGTATTCGTCACGAGAGTCAACGTCTTCATTGAAAACGAAAGTTTGAGAAGATTTGAAATTTCAAATTGACAATACTTCGAATATAACTTGTATAGAATTTCAGAATTGAACATCAAAAAACAGATTCAAAAATTGAAACAAAAATAAGTGACCGTAATCGAAGGCGCAGGCCAAAAGATAAGTTTTGGGTCTCGCCATGCTTTCTCAAAAGCTCAATAAAATTTTGTGCGCCTTTGAAACCGTAATACTCGCTGTACTCGCTTTTGATTTCTAGCTTGTGATTCACATCTCTTCGGATATTTTTCCTGGAAGTAGAGCACACTATGGTTCACTAATTTTCATTTTTTCTATATAAAGTTATACAAGACAAAGCAGTGGAACATCAGTACTCATCACAGGGACAAAGAGGAGAAAAATGATATAATCATGAAACAATGCAAATGAAAGAGTTGATGTACATGGAATCGGGTTTCAAATCAAAATTTAAAACCTAAAAGAAAACTATTCTTGCGGGTTGATATAAATGATTTTCACAGAAAATACACGAATTTCTAAAATTCACAAAAACTAATTGGAATTATGAAGGAAGCAGCCTTCCGAGTGCTCGATTCTGGTCTCCCCTTTCCACGGCAACCGCTTCGAAAGTCTGATGACGTGGGAACCCCATTTTGAGAAGGTTGGCACATACATCCGAATACGTCAGTATCACATTTTTATCGTTCAAATCGCATTGAATTAGGAAAGGAAGAGTTTCATCAACTGTACTCCTTCCGGTTTTCTCGATTGTTCGACACGCCTTCATGTAGTATTCTATCTGGAAAATCAAAACGGGATGTTTATTTTATAATCCTGAATTTCTTACATGAACTAGTCTTCCTTTAGGTAACAAAGTCAACGATTTCTCCACAATATCAGGTCGATATCCTTTCGTTAGTAACCGTTTTCTTAGCTCATCTTGTTGAGTTTTTCCTATTTTTTCTGGCACTTTTTGCCCGTTTTCGGCAGATATCTGTTTGACATGATTATTGTTCATAGGCGTGATTTGATGATTGAATGAGAGTGGAGATGATGAGGAACTCGATTGGACTTGATGTTGTGGTACAGGAGGAGGAGTAATAGTGTTAGACGCATTAGTGAGCATTAGAACCTGGGAAATAAATTTTTCATATATGAATATATTCGCCAATTTGAGTACTACCTCTTGTAACGCTTTCCGATCATCCAGCGCTAAAATTTGCATATCATCGAACACGTTGTTTGTCGATTCGAACTCATGTAATGAGTGTGGCAGTGAAGTGGCAGTATTTGGAGTGAGCGGCTTTGCTGATGCTGATATTGAGGGCGCAGAGTTGACTGGACAAGGCACGAGAACGTTCTGAAAATGATTATTTTGAACGAGTTTTATCTAATTTTTTGGAAGTTTATGTACCTGTGACAACACATCATGAACACTTGCTTTTGATTTTGATGTTTTCACTTCAGAATTCACTGACGTCGACACCCCTTCATTAGACGTTGATGTTGTGGTTGTTGTTGTGGTCTCCAGGGTTATCGTCTCATTTTGTTTATCAAATTGTTCCCGAGCGCGGCTCTCCGCCTCGAATGAATACTGCAACTAATGTATCGGTTTCAATTTGATTGGAAATTGTTATGAATTCATAAATATTTATTCAATTATTTATAAACAAACCTCGAATTTTGAAAAAGTCAATTGATCGGGTATGTGTATCAAATCCACACGAATGTCTCGAGTTGGGTAGAATTTTCGGCTCATGTCCATTGGGATGTCTTTGATATAGTCTGGAAAATAGATGTGTTATTGGAAGAGAACTTTAGAAAGGTTTTTAGACTTTTGCCACTAATTCTGTTAGAGCTCTTTCATCTTTCAAAAATCCATTTCATTCACTTTTGAACATTCATTCCAATATTCCGCCACTTCCTCGTTGTTTTACTTCCTTATAGGTTTAGTTTCGCTATTATTTATATCTGAACTTTGTCAAAAATATTTGTTTTCTAAACAATTTTCAGCGGAAAAAGTTTTACTTTTCATATTCAATGACATTTGTCCCGATTCAAAAATTCAAAAAAATCAAAAACTCACCATGAAAAACATCATTGAAACTCATTTCGCAATATCACCAAACGACTAACCAGCAACAAAAACGAGAAATGTAGTGTTGAAACTGCAAAAAGGCGCAGGATTACAGCGTGTGACTTTGTGAAACAAAAAGAAGAAAAACCACAAGCGCATGCGGCGCACTTGCGAAATGGTGTGCCGCATTGGTGCAAGTAGGGGGCGGGCCGTTCTCGTCAATTGAACTAATCTTCATCGATTTTCGTGTGGATTTCATAGAATAATGAACTTAATTCCGGGATTTTTAAATAAAAATGGAGAATGCATTCAAATTAATAATACAATAAAATTTCAGATGGCAATATTCATTTTCGACGGTACCAGTGTCATCTATGTATCTACTGTAGTTGCACTGGTGAGTCATATATTTGAGAAATTCGTGCTAAAAATCATGAGAAAAATGATAAAGAACGGTGTGATTTTATCAGTAGTGATGTCAGAAGTTAGAGGAAAAACTCAGAAACCACAAATTCGGTGATTTTTGAGTTACACCAATCGAAACAGAAAAATAAACAGTGAAAGAGAAATTCGATATTGGAATAAACAAATTACGGAAGGAAAGCTCAAAATTATTATCTTTCGATTCCCAGTTTCAAAATAGAAACAATGAGATTTTTATTCTCTTATGTTGAGAAGTTGAAAACAAGAATTTCAACTGAATCACTGCGACTTTTAATCATAAACTCATCAATAAATGCACGGCAAAACAAAATCAAACAAAAGTAATTAGATTTTCACTTAAGTGAAAGAAATTTTCGATAATCAAATACCTTCAAAAAAAAAGGAATATTTCCTGCAAAAACCGACTAAGAAGCCATATAACATTTGAAAACCATATCGAACAACATTACGATCTGTGCTATCCTCCGCATCATCCCACAACCTTTCTTATTCACACTTTACACAACATTTATCGCCATGACCTAATAATAACAAAATAAGTATACACAAAGTAAATGTTGTAAAATGAATCATAAAAAGCTAATGTCATGGGAAGCAGGACCTTTCTGCTCTAGATTACAATCAAACTTCTAAATAGAAGAGTACTTTCAGATTCTAATATGGGTGGCTATCATCGGTCAACGTCAAATTTGGAGACATCGGCACAATGTGGCACGTGTTAGACCGCAGGTATTAGCATCAACAAGCATTGAAACTTATTCCAAATTTTTGTAATATTAGGTCGCTCTCAACTCTCGAATATCATCGAAGAAAGCGGTGACACTCCGCGAAACTCAACTAGATGCAGTTCAACGCCTTCGAAGTGAAAATCAAGCTCGTCTCACGGATTGCATCTCTCTTCAATTCCGTCAGTCTAGCCATGAATATTGCACCCTCAGTGATATGTATCGTACTTGTTCTGAGCAGTTCCCAATTGCATGAGAAATGTAGTTTCAAAAAAAAACTGCATTTCTTGCTCAATTCAAACCGCACGATTTCTGTGTTCTGCATGTTTTCACCTGGCATTTTTGTTCACTCTTTGTTCCGTTCTGTCGTTTTTCCCATTGCTTAAAAACTAATAACTTTAACCATATGAAATATGTGCATGTTGTTAACCATTATGTTTTGTTAATCGAAAAACGAATGGCCCTTGTCACTTTCCCATCCCTACTGTCTCCCAAACACCCTTTCAAATTTGCAGACGGCGAAAAAGCCTATGTCCATCGAATGATTGCCGTCGACGAGGTCACTCTAGAGATCGACGGGCAATTAAACCGAATCGAGGGTGCCGTTCAACGCCAGGCCGGCGAGACGACATATTCATATTTGAAGCGAATCCGGGAGAAAGTGCCTTCAATTCCGCTGAATGTGGTGCATCGGATAGCGTTTCTTCAGGAGGCCGCAAGGTTTCGACCGGAAAAGTTCGATGTCGAGCAGGTCATGGAGCTCAGATCTTTACTCAATCAGTTTTTGAGGATGTAAGTTTGAAGTGAGTTTTCACTGTCTATAAAATATATTTTCTAGACTCTCCGCCGAATACGATTCGCTGGCCGATGAGCCAGATATCACTGCGCCACGTGGCGTGATCGCATCATTCTACCAGTTTGGGCAGAAAATCATGCCTAACAATTCGGGATCGAAGAGGAGACGGAATAAGTTTGGTGGCAGTGATGGTAAGTTGTTATGGTTGCAATGGACTTCAGTATTGAAGCACGTGTAGAAGCATCCACTGTTCTATCGATAATATGGATTCTATATCCAAAATAATTGAAGTTTTTTTAACTAAAAAAAATAAATTCAAAAGAGTGAAGCTGTTCTTTTAGCATGTCTTCTATTCGATTTTTGAAGCTTGGAATTAATAACAAATAATTTAATATGATCAAAGCTCTACAACATTTTGTAGTTTGATTTCTTTTGCAAATTCTTTAACAAAACTACAAAATAACAACAAAAAACTGCATTCCATTTCTCTTTATCTAAAAGCATGTCTTTTCCAGGTGTCCGCCTACTGATGAAAGAACGAGAAGAGCAGCTTTCCCTCCTATCTCCACTTGCTCGAGCATCCGCCGATTCTCCAGCTCCAAATCTTCGGAGACAATCGGACTCGCATTCCGCTCTTCTTCCGCAATAGCTTTCCTTTTAGAAATGTTCTTTTTGTTTTCATTTTGCACACAATTTACCATGTCATGTTATTATTTTTCAATCTTGTATCCTAGTTTTTTCCTCATTTTTAGACTGAGTCATGAGTTGTTATGTTCATTTTTGTATTCCGAAATTACGAAATTTCTACTAGTTTTTAAAGACGAAACGGGTCCCCATCATTCTGGTCATTCTTCGCACCGCCAACGACACGACATTTCTTATCATTCCCCATCCGATGTGATTTTTGAATAATATTAATGAAAATATTGTTTTTTTTTTCCTTTTTTTGCTCATCCTTAGATGAGTTTTAATGGTTTTCAATTACCATTTTTATATCTTTGTCTTTAGCTTTTTCAGTTTTTTGAAATTTTTCTAATTTTTTATCATGCTCTTTTTTCAGGGTCAATATCCGAAGTAGAAAGACGGCGCAAAACATGAAGTTCGCTTCATGTTTTGCGGCACTCTTCCTCTTCTGGCCGGATCTAGTGTCAGCACAAAACGCTGTGACAAAACCGACACAAGCGAAACCAGGTACAGTTTTATTTTTTTTTAAACTATGATTCACTACATAATTAGCTTCCAAAACCGAATATTTATTTAGAATAATGTGATCCGGAAGGGCGGTTTACACTGATAAGAATTGACTATATAAAACCAATGCTCATTGTTGTATTTCATTCAGGTCTGCACGACTTATTCCTCAAAACAGTACACGACACGGCCTCCTATCTCGGATTCGGTGTGAAATGTCGAAACGGTGGACACAAGACCGAGGAGAACATGTGCATATGTCCGAAATACTATCGAGGAAAAGAGTGCGAGCTGAAGATTTGTATAAATGACGGACGACTCGAAAAAGTGACCATTCCGAACGTCCATCACATTTGCAAGTGTCCGCATCCAGAGTTTATCGGTGGCCAGCATTGTGAAGAAGTGAAGTGCTCTCCTCACGGAACGCTTCTAAAAATTCCATCGAATTCAACGTGGAAGTGTGATTGTAATGGATCGAGATTCTACGGTGGAATGTTCTGTGAAAAGTTCATTCTGTCATCTGGATGGATTATGGCACTAGTTTGTTTAGCCGTTTTTGTCATCGTTGCCTTCATTTGTTCGTCTAATTGGTTTAGTAGGAATCGAGGGCATAGAAGGTATTTCAAATTTCAAATCAATAGATCCAATGAAATCTTTCAGGTACCACAATAATCGTTGCCCGCCACCTGGTCCATCGTCCTCTTCAGGACATCGTTCCGGATCCCGTGACGCTTCCGGCCGTCGAAACATGGCTCCTCCCGTCACGCAGCATAATCAAATTCGTGGAATGCCACGTGGCGCTCACCGATCCTCCTCGTCGGACGATTTGATTTCAAGTGAGCGAGGAGCTCATAGAAGAACTGCTGCGTTCCCGTCGGGCGGAATAACACAGCAGTATGTGGTTCGGTTGGACACAATTCCAACGTTCAATCCGGCAATGATTGGTGAGGGATTTAGTTTCGAAATAAATATTTTCAAAAAAAAAATGATTTCAGGTGGTGTTGAACCTATAATTGGTCCGGATCAAGCGCCAGTTGGTCCTCCACCCAGTTATGATCAAGCAATGTCATCGATTCGAGCTGATCCACCAGTCTACACACCGACAGACGCAGCGAAAATTAATTCATAATATATCTTTGTTTAGCTCTTTCATTTTTCAATTTTGTAGATATATTTTATCGTTTTATTTGTATCATGTTGTTGATCCCCCTACTTATTTATTCTCTTCTCTACTCTCCGGGTTTTACCGCTTCTGGACTTTCAAAATCCTTCATCCAAAAAACAGAAAATCAACGATCCTTATGTGTCACACATATCCAGTATATGTCATTCTTTTTACTTAGCTGTTTCCCCAAAAACCCCTTCCAACGATGCCAACGATGATGTCAATTCTCAGGATCCACCGTTTTTTGCATTCCTTTCTTTTGACTTTGGTTAATTTTCAGTTTTTTCTTTTGCTTCACGAGAATATTATTAATAAAAGTTTGCTTACATATTTTTGCACAAAGTATTCCGGAACCATTTTGTTCCTGGTGCCACCCAAAATACCATACACCATTCAACTCATCAAAAATCATTCCAAAATGCCCTTTGTATCCTTCTTCTAACTGATAACGTGAAAATATGGAAAAATGCTCCAAGGCGTCCATCAAGTTGGGGGTGTCTCGAAATAATTCTGATAACAGAAATCAACGAAATGAAACAGGAAGGGATCGTATGATCGTTTGAGCTTGCACTACTATAAAAAGACCCATGATAAGAGAGTGGAATCAGTTTTTATTTCAATTCACATTTGAAAGTTACGCATTTCGAAGTGCTGTTACAATCCTTTTCGTCAAAACATTCGGCGGTCTCTAGGCGACGAGCATCAAAATCTTGGCCCTGGATTGTTAGGGAGAAGATTAGTAGTTGGAGCATTACCTGAAGATTTTTGATTTTTAGAAACCCAATTTAAACTAGGGGTTTTCGCATACTTGTGAAACTTCGGCCCGTTGAAATCGTTTTTTTTTTAATTTTGCTCTTTTTTTCTAGAAAATTCTACATTCTTTGACTGAGAATTCATCAAAAAAGTAAAATGCTCCAAAACCCCAAAACTATTGCTTTTATGCTCAATATAACTCTGGAGCACAAAAATTGATCGATGGGCCAGGTGGGCCTCCGGGCCGGGCCGTCGAAATTCGGGGTTCGGCCCGGCCCGGATCGTCACAAGTATGGTTTTTGGGCCTCAGAAAAGGGTGATGAAGCTTTCCTAGAACAACCCAACGTAAGAACTACAGTAATCCCAGTCCCAACATCCCAAAAAAACACTTACGATAAAGAAGTAGATCTTCATTTTATTCCTCTTGATTTGGCTCTTTGGAAATACGTCCACGCTATTCTTGGAACTAAATAAGTTCGATTTCACAGTTTCCCTGAACTCGTGGAGCTAGTTCACGTAAGAATACTAACAATTTTCAGTTAATTTTAGCTAATTTAGGCTGACTTTGAGCATGTATCACACGGTCAAATTTTTTCCTATGGCTCTAAAAAGTTTTGAGCGTGTCAAGCATAACTAGAACTTCATTATTGTAGTTGCCAACTTTTTTTGTACAACCACTTTCCCGGCAGTTAGAACCCGTTGAATGAAGGATCCTCGAGTACAGAAGACGGGGGATTCCTGATATAGTTGTTTTCGACGAGCTCCATCTGCCGGGAAAGTGGTTGTGCAAAAAAGGTTGTCAACTACGGAAATGAAGTTCTAGCTATGTTTGATGCACCCAAAATTTTTATAAGTCGTGAAGAAAACTTTGACTGTGTGACGCATGTGTGTATCAGCATCCTCAACAAATTCTAGAGAGTTGGGTTACTGTAGTACCGAACAACCAACTTTTTTTTAAAACCAACAATCAAAACTACTTTTGAAGCTCTTTTTTTCCTTCTGATCAATTTTTCGAAATCTTTTCATTTGACAAAAAATCAACTGCAATAAATTCCAGAATGTTCCGCACAACCTTGGTCCTCCTCCTCGTCGCCTCCACCGTCTACACCTTCGTCGCCCCACCATCCCAAGCCACATTGGCATGCATCACCTGTGTTGCCACCGTCAAGGGAGTCGAAGCAAAAGTACTTGCCGAGGGAGGACATGTTGCCAAGAAGGATGTCGATGCCATCTGCCTCAAAGAAGTTCCAACTCATTCTGCTGAGCACTTGTGTGAGGAGTATGGAGAGCATGAAGTCGATGTGATGGTTACAATGATCAAGCAGGGTGTTCCACCAAAGACCATCTGTCAAGAGCTTAAGAAGTGCTAGATTTTTGGATTCTGAATTTGAATTTGAATTTCGCGAAATAAATAATTCTCAATCCCTTTTTCAATTCACGTCCTTGATGAGAATAATAAGTATATTTCATCATTTTTCCATTTTCTTATCAACTTTTGAAACATCGAGAACTTTTTTTATTGTCCTCTAAGACTCCTTCTGATAACCTCCATTGCTCCAAAAGTTTCTGAAATACTTCAAATGGAATGGAATGATAAGAGTTTTACGACCTCTCTCTCTCTCGGAAACCGGGAATCGTGTGATCATAATTTTTCCGTCGCATTGTGAACTCCTCCTATTTCAATGTAGAGTTTTGTGGAATTGGAGATAGTATAAATTGAAAAGGAAAGGAAAGATGTTGTCAGTTTCATTCAGTTTTTTCTCTGAGAATAGTAGGTTTTCTTGTTTTCAGGAAGAGGAGCTTACTGTAGTTTACCGTAAGTCCTGGTACTGTATGTTCAGAGCTGCATATCTCGGTTGCCTTTGAAGCTATAAAAAAGTAGTAAACTAAAGAAATGTTGAAGAAAGAATTTTAAACATGTTTTTAATTGAACACTTTTTGCTAGCTTTAAAAACAACCAATATATACTAAGATTACTGTAGGACTACGATAGCTATACCATAAACCCGGTAATTCACGCATACCCAGTACTTAATGTTCAGAAAGGCATATCTCGGTTGCTGTTGAAGTTATCAAAAAATGATCAACTGCAAAAATGTGAAACAAATATTTTTGGACAATTTACTAGTTGACCCTTTTTTGATAGCTCTAAAGACAACTGACATGTGAAGTACCCGAGGTGAAACGCGGGGATTCCTTAGATATTTCGTGTATAGACACCCCTTGGGCTCACTAATACAAAACCAAAATATTAGCGGCCCATAGGAGGTTTCCCCAGAAATACGATAACATATGTATTTTTTCATCAAAAAGTCACTGAGAGACTTCAAGACATCATAACTTCGTTCATTTTTAAGCAATCGGGCTGGGTTTTTGATCAATCAATAGTGCATTACAAGGAGTTCAAAAAAGTCAACTGGGCCCATATGAGAAAAAATAAAGCCGGCCCAGTATTTCTCAAAAACCGAAAAACTGAGATGTGGGTGAAATCAGTAAGTGCCCATTTTTGGAAAAACGTATTTGGGAGACCATCCCCATTCGGTTCCCAGTAGTCAGTAAGGTACTTATACGTATTCAAATATATACCTTCGCTTTCATTTTCGAGACTTATTCTGAAAAGTTTCGAAAAATTTTCACTTTCCACGTATAGGGATACGTTGAAAATTAGGCTTGTTCGCTCATGTCAGTTTTTTAGGGCCATTAGCTCTCCAAAATTATTTTCTAATGTATTTTTTGTAACATCCGGGCATGATAAAAAGTGCTGAAACTTAATCGGATAACATCCAAAATCTCATTTTTTCGTCCCCACGCAGTAACAATGAACATGTATAATTTACATATATTATTTAATCAAAAAAACCTTTGATAACAAAATCGACCTGACGAAAAAATTAATAATGCTGTACCAGGACCAGCCCTTGAAGTGTATGGCCTTGGTCACCCCACTAGAAGTATTCCAACATGGTGCGCCGGATATTAATGCTCCTCAAATATTTTAGCGGCTTGTTCTCACTGCCCGTCATTTCTCCTTCTGATGGGGATCATCCCATACGTCTCACTCCGTAGGATACCTGATTGCTTGACGTTCAGAGAAAGTGGTTGACCAACGAAGAATGACAATGGAATCTCACATACTTACGACAGTCAATACT
>GL379910.1:56417-120809 GCA_000143925.2 Caenorhabditis brenneri | reverse complement strand
TTGATCTACGAATTTCGAAACATCTCAGCTATGGTCTCCGGAGGGTATCCGTATACGTGGAAAGTGAAAATTTTTCGAAACTTTTCAGAATAAGTCTCGAAAATGAAAGCGAAGGTATATATTTGAATACGTATAAGTACCTTACTGACTACTGGGAACCGAATGGGGATGGTCTCCCAAATACGTTTTTCCAAAAATGGGCACTTACTGATTTCACCCACATCTCAGTTTTTCGGTTTTTGAGAAATACTGGGCCGGCTTTATTTTTTCTCATATGGGCCCAGTTGACTTTTTCGAATTCCTTGTAATGCACTATTGATTGATTAAAAACCCAGCCCGATTGCTTAAAAATGAACGAAGTTATGATGTCTTGAAGTCTCTCAGTGACTTTTTGATGAAAAAATACATATGTTATCGTATTTCTGGGGAAACCTCCTATGGGCCGCTAATATTTTGGTTTTGTATTAGTGAGCCCAAGGGGTGTCTATACACGAAATATCTAAGGAATCCCCGCGTTTCACCTCGGGTACTTCCCATGTGAGTTATGCAGCTCTGAACTTGGGCCTCAATTGCAGGATTGGTCCACCAAATACTTCATGTTCAGAGGGGCATATCTCGGTTGTCTTCGTAGCTAGCAAAAAGTAATCAACTGAAGGAATATCTAAAAAAGCATTATAACATTTTACTAGTTGAAAACTTCTTGATAGCATTGATGACAACCTAGTTATGCAGCTTTGAACATACAGTACTAGTTGTGCGTGAATAACAGGAATTACGGTGTACATTGTCCTGCAAAATATTCTAGTGCTATCTTTCAAGTGCCATGGGATGATCAAGTGCTATGTGCCAATTCTCAAAATTTTGGCTCTTGTGCTTTGGATTAAGTGCTATTTTCGCCATGTCTCATGTGCTATGATTTTTATCTCAAAGCACATGAGACATAATTCAAAGCATTTGAGACAGAGACATCAAAAGTGGTGAAAATAGCACTTGATCTATAGCAGAAGAGCCAAAGTAGCACTTCCCGCATAGCAACTGATCACTCATAGCACTTAAGAATCTACCTGGCGGCACAGGCAGGAAAAGGTCTCTGCAACATTCTGTCACTCCGCCTGTTTTTTTTTTAATTTTGGTCCTTCCTAGTTTTGAAATTACCTATTTTAAGACAAACTTTTATGAATTTCGATTTTCTTAATTTCCGATCCTTCATTTCCCTCTTTTCTCTATTTTCTTGAATCCTCAAGCTCTTTCGGATTAGCCAACCCATATTCTAATCCAATCTCATCCTCTTCCAGAATGTTCCGCACTTCCTTGGTCCTCCTCCTCGTCGCCTCCACCGTCTACACCTTCGTTGCTCCACCATCAAAAGCCTCTTTGGCCTGTCTCACCTGCATTGCCACAGTCAAAGGACTCGAGCCAAAAGTGCTTGCCGAGGGAGATTCAGTTGCAGAGCATGAAGTGAAAGCATTGTGTTTGAAGGAGGCACCAACTCCAGCTGCTGAGCAATCTTGTGAAGAGTATGGAGATGAGGAGATCGGAGTGATTATTGATTTGATTAAGAAGGATGTTCCACCGAAGACCATTTGTCAGCAATTGAAGAAGTGTTAGGAGAGGAATAAAATTTTTAAAATTAAATAAAAACTATGAAATAATATAACTTGTATTGTTTATATAATTTCAAAAATGCTCAACAAAAATGAACAAAGCATGCTGTAAAAAACCGTAAAGCCTAAAATTACGGTAGTTTATCTCGGTTCCCTTCGAAGCTATGAAAAAATTTTTAACTAGTAAAATGTTCTAAACGTTTTGCTTAAAATTCCTCCAGTTGATTACTTTTTGATAGCTTTAAAGACAACTGAGATATGCAGCTCGGAACATAAAATGAACATTTGACCGAAGTACACCAAGTGCTTCTTGTTCAACGCCTTATATCTCGATTCCCTTTGAAGCTATGAAAAAGTAGTCAACTAAAGAAATGTTCATCAAGTCAATTTAAACATTTTGATAGTTGGCTCCTTTTTGATAGCGTTAAAGGCAATGAAGATATGTTGCTCTGAACATGGACCTCGATTACAGGACTGGACCACCAAGTACTGTATGTTTAGAGCAGTATATCTCGACTCCCTTTGAAGCTATCGAAAAGTAATCAACTAAAGAAACATTTATCAATAAATTTTAAACATTTTACTAGTTTAAACCTTTTTGATAGCGTTAAAGACAACGGAGATATACAGCTCTGAACATATGGTACTCCATTTCAGGTTGTACGGTAGGTCATGCGTGACTCTCCAGGACACTCTCCAGGACACTGATCATCTAATGCATACAGTTTTCTGTGAATTCCTGATTACATTACATAAGCAGCTCCTGTAACATTAACAATCACACAAAATACCCTACAAATAGAACAACAGGATCTCTCTGAAAATGCAGACATTTTCTATGAAGCAAGTCACAAAAAATGAGAGGAATGATAAGAGTTTTTTCCAATTTCAGCGACATCCGGTAGTAGTTTGATCATAATTCTTCTGTCTCCCTTGATAATACCCGGATTCCGGGAATTGCAAATGATATAAATTGACTGGAAGAACAGGGAAGATGTGTCCTTTCTCCAGCCTTCTCGTTAGGGTACTGTAGTTTGACTTTGGTGCTTTTTTGCTTTTTTGGCTCTCCTCCATCGTGCCTATTCCGTTCCAAAACAAATTTTTCCGATTCCAGAATGCTCCGCACAACCTTGGCCCTCCTCCTCGTTGCCTCCACCGTTTCCACCTTTATCCTGCCACAATCACAATCCTCTTCCCTCACCTGTCTCACCTGCATTGCCACTGTCAAAGGAGTCGAACCACTGGCACTTGCAGAAGGTGATGCCGTCGCAGAGCATGAAGTGAAACAACTGTGTTTGAAGGAGGCACCAACTCCAGCTGCTGAGAAAACATGCGAAGATTTAGGAGATGAGGCGGTTGAAGTGATGATCAGTTTGATTAAGAAGGGAGTTCCACCGAAGACGATTTGCCAGCAGTTGAAGAAGTGTTAGGGAAAGATAGGGATTTTATGATTTTGGAAATTGAATAAATATTTGAAAATTATTTTTTTTTAATTGATCAGATACAATAGACATGGCTGGACAGTGTATATTGTGGCAATCAGTAAAAAACAAAGTGCTGGCCGAAGATCCGACAACTTGACGGTCCCGATATCTCACCACGAAAACTACCGTATATATTTGATTGCTACCGTAATATTTACTGAATGCCATCAATTACCATCGATTTTCAGCGATTTTTTTTAGCTCTTCCATAGAAAAAAATGCGTTGAAAATGGATTGAAATTGATGAAACTCGTAAAAAATACACATTTTCGGAATTTCTTACGCTAGCATTTAAGATTATACGGTAGTTTTCGTGGTGAGATATCAGGGCCGTCAAGTTGTCGGATCTTCAGCCAGCACTTGCTTTTACACTGATTGCAATATTTCTTTTGAAACTACCGTGACTTCCGCGAATCGATTTTTCAGAAAATTAGAGAAAGCTTCAAATTTGAATTTTCCATGATAATTCTTACTAAAACACCTGTTTCAGTTTCGTTAGTCCGGTTTGTTGATAATAACTGGAGCGTCTCAAATTTTTAAAATTCTTTCTCCTCCATTTTTCAAATGTTCAAAGAACACTGATTACGTCTTTCTTCAAAGACTCCATCCGGATTCAAGTACCTCTGCCTCTACTGTCTAGAGAGTGTATGATAAGGAGCAGGAGAAAGATCATTTTGATCAATGTTTAAAAATTGAAAGAAAATTGATAGCTGGCGTACTGTAGACGGTCATAAAAACTTGTGGTTTGTGGTTCTTTCTCTCATAAAAAACAAGATCAACAAAACAAAAATAGAAATAGAACAATGAAGCAGCAAGAACTATTACTAAACAAAACTAAAATAAAATCTACAACACATCATTATGATATTTGGCGTATCCGACACCTTTCCTCTCCAATTGTTTCGAATGAAGCCACGCTGGCAACTTCTTCTTATTTTCCACATAGTCTGGGTCGATCCATTTTGGTTCCTTCACATTATCCAACTTCACTTCACTTAATCGTTTCTCTAAAACTTCTTTTTCCACTTCTTTCGGATCTCTATACATGTCCAAATACAAGTCGAATGGTTGCGGCTTTTCAGGGAACTCCCGTTGCGCTGGTTTCAGTGCCGGACGGTATTCGTACTCGTAAAGTGGTGATTTTAGTCCTGAAAAATGTGAATTGAAATGGTAGAGACATCATAAAATTGTAGTTACCAAGAGAATGAAGAGCTGTCTTGACACTATTGTTATATGAGGTTTGGAAGAAGCGAATGGCTGAAGGTGTCAACACGTTTTCGTAGGATTTGTAGAGTTCGGAGATCGATTGAATGCGATTTTCAAAGGTGGATCTGAAGATAACAGGGATTTGAGACTTTAAAAAAGAATTTTCGTACCCATTAATCTTGAGATCAACTGGCTGACTGTGTCTAAAAAGTACGAAAGCGACACGATGATAACCAGTTCCATAAAATGGTAATGGTTGCAGGTATTCAATGTCCTCTCTTCCTTTTGTCACTTCCTCTCCATCTGGAATATTTGAGACCATCCAATGAATCAACTCTCCATTCTTCTCCTCGAATCCGTTTCCATCTAAATTCACCATCAAAAGTGTGTTGAATCCTCCTTTTCCGACACTTTGAATGCTGACTTCTGGACGAGTTACTGTAGAATTGGCGGTGAGAATGTTTCCACTGTGTACAATGTTATCCTGATAATCGACTTCCAGTTTTTGAACATTTTCAAAGAAAACATTCTCTCCGAAGAGATGATCGAAGACTTGGAAGTGACGATATACAGAGAGATTTTCCACGTCAACAGAATCGATATCGATTTTTACTGGAAAATGAACTAGTTGAACATCAATCTTTGATTTTAAAATACTTACGTTGCATATGTCTGGATTTTCTCTCCAATTCCACTCGATCTTTCTCAGATTTGTCCGATTTCACTGTCGCTTCTTTTTTCGCGAATCCGATGTTGATCGATTCGGTTTCTGCTGAAAATTACTGAGTTTCATTGGCCCAAAATGACGGAACAGAAACCCACGTTTTTGCATCAATTCCTGAAGTGATTTCATGTGCTCTGCTGGATCGATGATGTGCATTTCTGGCAGTCGCTCCGGTTTATCGATACGCGCTTTGTACCACTTATCGATTTCGTAAAATCTGTTTGGATAAAATGCTGCCGGACCGGCCCATGCAATTACACGTGGTCTCCATGGTCTATCAATTTTTGGGAGCGTTCGCGAGCGATACTTTTTCGGCACAAGTCGAGCATATTGAGCGGCGCTCATTGCTGAAAATACTAAGTGTAAAAGGAGTCTTGCGATTATGAAACGAATTATAAAAATAGTCAGTTCTGGTTTACAACGTTTTTTTGTTATTTGTTGGCTGAATAATGAATGAACAGGTTACTTATGAAAATGGATAACTAAATTTTTCTGCTAGAGCATTGAAACCAACCAAAAAATGAATTTACAAGGGAATCGAGGTCTTATCAGCGTCTAGTAGTATTCTTTCTGCTTCTCTAATTACTTATTTGTGTGTTTTTTTAAAGAAAAGCTTTTGTAAATCTATTTAGAAGTCCAAAATCCACTAAAAACCCGAAAAATGCAGTGATACGCAATTTGGCGTCAAATCTGATGTCTGAATGATGCTCTCAATTTCGGCTCGCTTTTCAATGAGTTTTGATGAAAATCAGAAAGATTTGACAAGTACACTATCTGAGATCAACAAAAGGAACAACTCAACAAACTCGATTAATAAGCACAAGTTTATTTAAATGGTGATAATTCAGTTGAAAAAGGTGAGAGCTATTTGACAATGTATGTGCGTTAAAGAGAGAGGAAGTATAATTGTGCAGTATGAATTTGTAAACAGGTGCCGATATCAAGAAAATTCGCATACGAAGTTAAAAGCGACAATGATTAAAGGATGATGAGATGAAGTGAATTTCGCGAAACAAGGCACTAAACAAAGGAAAGTAAGACCGAAAGGGGCAGAAAACAATGTACACGGGGTAAACAACTCTTTTGACTTAAATTGAATTGATTCATCTATATTGAGCATCAATAGAAATTACGCCTTGACAGTGGTTTTTTGGCTGAACTGCCACCAGAAGCCATCGAGGAAGGTGTCATCGCTCGTTTCGACATTGGAGTTGTGGTACGAGACTGAGTCTCTTTTGGGGACGAAGTTTTTGGACCAGCTGCTGGCTTACGGGTCGGGGTGATGAAACTGATCATTTCTGAAGTGGCTGGGGACATGCATGGTGGGAGATCCATATCGAAGTTGAGCTTCTGAAACTCTTGGTTTTAAATTATAAAAGCCTTTCTGTAAGGAAATATTACCTTCGCGGCTGGCTCCATTTTTGTCGTTGACATAGGCGTCCGGAACATTGTCCGCTTCTGTGTACGTGGCGTACGGGACGGTGTCGGTGATTGGAGTCTCGTCTTTTCTTCTTTTTTCAGTTGCAGCTCAAACTTGAGCTCTCTCTTGTGCTCCTCCTGTACGAACTTTACGTACTCAAGTGGTTCCATGCCTTGAATGAGTATCTGATCCTCTTCATTCTCCTGCATATGCTTGCGATATGCTGCTCGGATCTCTCGTTCAAGTACTGGCATGTGGGCGAGCAATTCTCGCTCTCGCTTATTGTCAGGCAGCACGTTCACCTTCTTGTAATAGTCCGGCTGCTTTCGTTTCTCCTCAATTCCCAACTTTTCATTCCAATCCGCTTTCCATTTCTCCACCAATTCGAAGACGGTTTTGCACGATGCGTACTTTTTCTCCAATCGTTGGCACTCATCAATCATTCTTGCTAGGATCTGCTCCGAGTTTTTCGATGGTTCGAACACTGATGAATAGTGTCTCTCCGCTGCAGGAACCATACACTTCTCCCATAGATCCTCGATTTGTTGATGGGTTTCTGTCCATCTGAACTCGATATCCTCCAACCAATGAATATAAAGTGGCTTTAAATCCATGTGATAAGCCTCTAAGGCATCGAGAACTGGCTCCGAGAATATGAAGTCTTCTGAATCGATGTTTTTATCCAGAAGCTCTCTTAGATCTTCGTCGTTTCTAACGTACTCGGAGACGTTCTCTGCCATACTTCTCCACTGTCTCATTTCGGTCTGGAGTTGTTCGATTTGGCGATATCTTTGGGAGAGGAGCTCCTCCATCTCCTTGCAGTTGTCAGAGTATTTTTGGAAGGCTTTGATTGGGAAGAGCTGAAAAAAGATAAGAAATATACAAATTTGACTCTTCTATAAGCTTCTTACCGCATGAATCTCATACTCGAACTCGAAATCTGAATTGAGTCGTTTCTTTAGACTGCAAATCTTTTCAATCAGATTCTTCTGATCCTCATGACGTTTCTGAAACTCGATTTCCAGCTGTTTCACTTCTGCCTGCAAGTGCCTTCTGAGCGCAATTGATCCATCTTTTATGTCGGCTGGCCGTTGGAACGAATCCATTTCGAGTTCGTTCCTCATCTTTTCGACACTTTTCATGTCTTCGCGAATCGATATTTTCAAATTTTGGACCATGTCCTTCTCTCCGTTTAGCTGGAAGAAACACGTTATAAAAACTGCGCTAGCTTCTAGAACTAATCGATTTCTTACCATGTCATCACACAGAAGCTGGATGTGTGTGAAAGCGCTGTCCACTCGGTTCAAACGCATTGATTCGGACATGTCGACTTCATCCCATAAATTCGACAGCTCTCGCATTGTGTCCCGAATTTTTGTTTCCACTGTCGAGTATGCATCGACTATGCTATGTCTGGAAAACAAGAGTTAGTCGATGCTAAGTTCAAACGGTTTTGAAAACTTACCTTCGCGACATGTTCTGTTTTTATAGGGCGATATGCTTCTCTGCGACTTGTTCTGAGTGTCAAGCGAATTATTCTGAAAATGCTTTGTTGATTAAACGTATTTGGCAAAGAAAATTCAAGAAAAACATGCGAACATTTTAAACAAGCAATAAACCAAGGGTATAGTGCTATTTATGACTTATTGGCTATGAGGAATGAGGTAGTATTGATTTTCTGTCACAATCTCTTTTTCAACAAAGAGGCGCCCTCATTAAACAACCGAAAAAATGTGAAAAACCGGGTGAATCAAGGACAATTGACATCAATCGAAGGGTCATTTGAATAATTGGACGAGTGCCAACTTTACACAATTTGAATCTCGCTCTCACGGCCGCCAGCGGTCATCGCGACTTTGTTAGGTCACGGCCAGGAGGCCACGCGACCGGCGCGCCTTTTAAATTGATTTCCAGCTGAAATTTCAGCTTTCTGAGTCTTAAAACACAAAAGCTCAATCGAATTTCGCAATTTTCAGGGTCAAATGACAAGCAGGAAAAGGCTCGAACCTCAAAATTGCATTTCAGGTACGAGGTACGACAATAACTGACAGAAACCGAGAATAAACTGAAGCATGCGAAAAAATCGTCTTGCAGCACGGTTTTGAAAAGATATAAAGTGAAAAAACGATTAGAGTTCATGAATAAAAAGTTCACGCTATCGATCAGTTTATTTTGATCTGCGTAACAAGAACCGAAGGCGCGGAAATTAACACAGTAAAGTGCCACTCTTTTGCTTCGTGCGCAAATTATATCTTGTCAAGCTAGGTCTAGTTCGATAATATTTATCAAAAGTTGTAAAGAAAGAATTTAAAAACTGTCCTTCTCATCCAAAATTCTTGTTTCTTTCCAGTAATAGACGACCTCCAAGAAAAACATTTCGCTGAAAGATTAGACGATGTTTCGGAGACAGATTTCAGTATCTCATTGCTCACATCAATCTGGAAGCATCCGGAAAGAGTAAGTTGGTGTGCTCTTGCAAAATGAAATTGAATCATTCCAGCTATCCATCGAATCCGACTACTCCCTTCTGCTGACAACTCTTTGTCGGGAAGTTCGCATGGAAAATTACATAGAACCGCTTCAAATATGCAAAATAATGAAGAAAATATCATTCGATAATCGGAATACTGATAAAATTTTTGAATTTTTGCTAATGGTAATTTTGAAAGAAGAGAAAAAGAAAAAGGTTTGTGAATGAATGCCCAATTTTAACTCAGAAAGTTTTTTTTCAGATTAATTTGCATGTGATATTAGACTGGCTGGATACCGGAGATCGAGAATTTCGTAGTGAAATGATTACGGATAAGAGTTATGCAATTTTAAAATTGTATTTTCTATGTCGGAATCGGAAGGCTAAACTTGAGTGTTTTTCCTGTGGATGTGTACAAAAGTATTTCGTCGATTTGTTCCAAGAAAACTCCCGGTTTATGATAGCACTGAATTCATTGATAACATCCAAGAACTTGGATCTTCATCCCATCGTCAAAAGTAGGTTTATAATGGAAATGCCATTTCTGATATTTGTTTTTAGGACTCTTCAAATCAATGCCTGAAATCTCCACCCTCGAATACTTCGAGTATTACATTGATCTGCTGAACGATCTTCAATTTTGTTCAGCTATTGACCAGTCAAACGAGAAAAAAATTCAACGTCTTGTTCAGCTCATCGGACTCCTCTCCGAACTGAAACTGGAGGATATTCCAAGAGCATGTTCAGAGCTGAATACACTATTTCAGTTCGAGAAGAATAATGACCGGAAGAAGAAATCATCACTAGTTGAAAGTGCGCTCCGCACTAAACTCCTTCCGAAAATCTTTGATAGCATCACTACAACGCCGTCTGTTAGAATAAATCTAACAGGAGATTCAGATTCAGTAACAAAAATGGCTGAATTGGTAGCCAGAGAAGACAGATACTCGAACGCACAACAAGCCGCTGTGTTCTTTTCTCCGCTGCAGCTTCTCGCTGGAATTTATGCAGAGTTCGAAGTCTGGGAAAAGACGTCTTTGATAATCAAAAGCCGCCTGGATTCATTGAAAATGGACACACCGCAGTCGCCATTTGTCGTGCTTTATGTTCTCAAATTAATCTATCAAAATGGTAAATAATTTTTGCATTGCTGTTCTGAAAGAATTTGAGAGTTTCCAGATTCTTCCATGCTTGGTCTACTTATGAATCATCTTGAGAATGAGTACAAGGACAAGACGATTGGAATGCAGGTATGCCCTTTTTTGCGAGTTTCTATTATTGATATTTTTCCAGAACCGTATTCTGATCCTCCTGAAAATCACGGAGAAGCTCGGCGAGTTCAACTCATCATTCCACTCGTTTTTCAAAGAGAATCGCTTGAGAAAACGGCTTATTATGGAATCTTCAATGGAAATTACTCTAGAGTATCTCAGTGATTTTTCTGCTCTTGAAATCAACAAATTCCTTCAACAAAAGTCTTTTTCCGATTCCGAACTCCCAACATTAGTTGAGAAACTTCAAGATACCGAATTCATGATCAATTCCGATGGCTTTTGGGCGTCTGTTCTAGAAAGAATTGATCAGAATTCGATTACATTCATTGAAAATCAATTGAAAATTCTTCTAAATCGGCAGGACGCAAAGCTTCTGAATTCGAGGATTGAGCAATTATTCAAGACGATAAAATCGATCGAGTTGAAGGAAAAGTCTACTGATTTGAAAGAAAAACCGATGGAGTTATTGTTGATAAAGTTTCCTGAGTTTCTACTGAATTTAGAAGATTCTCAATACAGCTTGCTCCCACAGAACACAACGATCTCGTTGTTCTCTGTATTGATATTTGCTTTTTGCACGATTTACGAAGGGAATGGTATGATCTTATGCATTAATCTTTAAAATATTTTCTTTACTTTCAGAAAACGAAATCTCCCGTCAGCTTCGTATAATCAACTCGAAAATCCACAAGACTGGATCCTCCGACCTCGATTTTCCTTTGGGCAGTATTGAAAAGATCAGCGAGAAAATCCGTTCCAGACAGATTCACGGCCAACCCGATCATGTGTTACTCTCAAAACTTTTCGAGGCGAAACCTGAAAATGCTCATAAAAAGGAGCGTGTCCTCGAAGTCGCTTCTCTGCTATTCGAAAAACTCGCCGCAGATTTCCAAAGACTAGGAGATACGAATGGAAAAATGCCGTTCTGCCAAATCTGCAACATGATAGTCGATTATGTGAAAAAGTCGATGGAGGTAGAATTGATATCGAATTTTCAAAAATTCCAAGACATTTGCATGAGAGTGATGGAAGGGTTTTCAATGTGGACGGAGCAATGGAACTGGTTGTTTGTGTCGCAAAAGATTATCACAATTCTCACCGGTGCCAAGAAACAGGATATGAATCTGTTTCAGACATTGATGAAAACTTTGAATAAAAATCAGGTAATTGATTTGAAAGCTCTTTCAAGGCGCATTTTCGACGCCACAAGTTATATTTCCTTTGTGGGGTGTCTCCGTGTTTGCGGGAGTATATCGATCCCCCAGGTCTGCTTCTTATGGAGCCGTGCATCCTCCTTGTTCGCCAAGCCTCTATTTCTTTTTCCAGGCTCTCGTCACCAAGCTAAGCACAAAAAAAGCGTTTCTAGAACTCGAATCGATGTGAACTCATGTGAAATAACCAATTCTCGATCTCTTCCTGTTAAGAAAACCATAACGGGTTGTATTTTTTTAGTTCCAAGTTGTTGAATTTTTTGAAATTTTTGTTCCATGTGCTTTTGAAAAATAATACAGATTTATTGAATTTTATGTTGCTCTTGTTTCGTTCTGAATCTATTATTTTATATGATACAGAGTTGAAAATAGCTCTGAAATATTTCTCTTTTAATTGATGTGCCCTTTTCTTTTTATTTCAATTTTTCGTGTTTCAGAATGTCTGAAGACGGAGAACTATCAGAAGTTTCCGGAGCCCTAGATGACAATGAAAGTTTTGTGGTGGATCGGAACTGTTCGGGAATCATTCCAAATGAGGATTTGATTGATAAAGATACAGAAGAATCCAGTCAGGATAGTGTTCCAATAACACCACAAAGTGATTGGAGTAAGCGTATGCGGAAGAGATTACTTGGAGATACGGTTCGTAGTTGCCTTAGTAATCACCCCCATATTTTCTAACTTTAGAATCCAACAGAAGAGCCACAAAACAAGCGCCGCCGTGCTGCGAATCTCTGCTTCAATTGTCGAGGTGAACACTCGATTTCGCAATGCCCAGAGCCCAAAGATTTCGCGGCGATACGAAAGAACAAAGCTGAATTTCTCAGTGAGAAACAAACGGTTCAGAATGGGAACGGTGGTCGGATCTCCAAAATCACCGAGCAAGACGCAAAATTCAAGCCAGGACGTTTGAGTCAAAACTTGCGGAGTGCATTGAATCTTGGTCCTGATGACATTCCTGAGTGGATTTATCGAATGAGACGAATGGGATTTCATGGAGGATATCCGCCTGGATACCTCAGAAAGTCACTGAAACACGAGTTTGGAACCCTGAAAATATTCTCTGATGATGCCAAAAAGAATGACGAGATAGACGAAGAGCCACGTCCTGCACCAACAATTCAATCCGAGAAAGTGCATTTTTATATGGGATTCAATAAAACATACGGGGCTTTACGAGATCGTGAAAGGGGCCAGTTCGAGGTGCCACCATTTGATATTTTCTGTGAAATGTTGCAGACGGTAAGTGCACATTTATGGACGGGCATGCTCATTCTATCCTTTCAGGAAGTGACAAAAGATCACGAGTATTCTGAAAAGAATCGTATCCGCGACGAGCGCCAACAGCGATTAGAGCTTCAGAAGCTTCGAGAGGAAGAGATCAAGAATCAAATAGACGATATTGTCGTCGTGGATCGTAGCAAAACTGAAGAAGTTGAGGAGGTTGTGACGCCGCGGAAATCAAAAGAGACGACTCCAGAGCGAGAGGAGGGACGAATGGTAGGATTTAGTCATTAGCAGATCTTGAATCCATGATTTTCAGGGAGAATCCATCCATCAACTGATCGGAACGCCAATCGTTTCTCATCGTGATGAAAATGGATCTGTTATCGAGTACACCACTCCATCTCTTGAAGCTTTTGCAGTTGGAATACTCCCGTTCGAGGCGAAGGAAGAGGAGAAGCCACGTGGCATTTTCAAGAGAATCATGAGCACGTTGAGAGGAATTGTCAAAAAAGATGATGATGATGATGAGAAAAAGAAGAAGAATGATTAGCAACAATTGTAGTCTTTAAATTCTTGGATGAGACTATTTATCATCACTATTTCGTCATATTTCTCTTTCTCTTGAAAACTCTCATACCAATTCAACTTGTCTCTGCTTCTTTTCTTACTCTCTATTTTCCCTCACTCTTATCGAAGTATCGAAAACCATACAAATATCATCACTTTATTTATTATTCCTCACTATTTTCGAAACTTAGATTCTTCTTGATTCCTTAGAAATTTCGGTTGAAAACTGGTTAGAATTTAGAAAAACTTGAAAACTGAATTCGGATACCGCTTTCCTGCTTCAATTTCTTATAGAATTCATTTTTTTTATCTGTAAAATGCATATTTTACTTGAATGTTCTCTGAAATTAACCCGATGTTTTCTTTTCATTAACCCATTGCATTTTCTTCATAATTCTCTTTTTCTTTTCTCAATGTTTTTCCCCGAATTCAAAGTCCCCTCCGTGTTATTCCCCCTTGTCAAAATCTGTACCATCAATCGAATCCTCTGGAATCTTCTTTCAGTTTTCCTTATTTGTCTTTGCCCGCAACACAAGTTTCTTGTTGTATTTATTTTAAAATGATTTTTATTCCGGATTTTTATTGAAATCTTTTTTTTTCTTGAATTCAAAGCGCAAGTGCGCGGTTCAAAGTTCGTTTTTTTTTCATTTTCCGTTCAATGTCTCTTTCCTTTGATGCCATAAAGATTGGAATTAAATTGAAACTTGTTTCAGACGCCCAAAATGTCGAAAGCATTCGTTGACGGACTTCTTCAATCCTCAAAGGTGGTCGTTTTCAGCAAATCATACTGCCCTTACTGTCATAAGGTGAGGAATAAGAATGGAACAGAGATAATGAAACAATAATAACTATTACAGGCCCGCGCCGCACTTGAATCGGTCAGTGTGAAGCCAGATGCACTTCAATGGGTAGAGATCGATGAGCGCAAAGATTGCGACGAGATTCAAAACTATCTTGGAGTAAGTAGAAGAGTCCTGTTATAAAAGTTTAAACTTTCCCATTTATAGTCCCTCACCGGAGCTCGCTCGGTGCCACGTGTCTTCATCAACGGAAAGTTCTTCGGAGGAGGTGACGACACCGCCGCTGCGGCTAAGAACGGAAAGCTCGCCAAGCTCCTTCAGGAGGCCGGAGCTCTTTAAGTTATTTTTTGCTTTTCACTTTTCTCTATTGAATTTTCAGTACTATTTCTTTACCTCTTATTAAACTTATTTTTATTATAAAATTTGCTCTTTCGAAATATAAAAATTTCGACAATTATGAAACATTATCATGCTCATGCGTATAAAACGAATCCATCCATTCATTGTCCTGAAGTCCGGCCACTGCGAGATGCTCTCGATTAGCGACGACATCATTGACACAATTCGATAGATATTCGGCAAACCGCTCCGGTGATAAAATAGAGGCAGCTGAATCGATTGTTTCGGAAACGGATCTGCAAATTTTCAAATGAAATTTAAAAGAAACATTGTATCTGAACTTCAAAAGATTTTGAATATATTCTGGGGCGCCGGCGATTTCCCTGGAAAAATTGATTTTCGGATCCAATGCATTCAAGTGATCTTCGAGTGCAATATCCATGTTTAGAGAGGCGCTTTTTGTCATTTCCAGAAGATTCTTTAGAAAGCTCAATTTTCTGAATAAGGAAATTAGGTCACAGTAATGAAAGCGGAAACTGCTTACTCGCTATACGGACACGGTCTTCCGCATCTCAAATAATCTTGATTATACTGATCGCGGCGTCTTCGATATAACTGTTTCAGCATATGAACATGTTGCATTGTACCCCATCCACCTAGCTTCAGCGATACACTACACCAAGCTTGTCGCATTGGTTGATGATAACCGAACTGATCACAATTCAATTTATCCCAAATCGGACGTTCTTCTTTCACTAAATCGAGTAATTGACACGTGAAATTGAAGACGTCTGGGGATTCGTGGATTTGTTCGAACGGTGGAGATCTACGACAGGCATGGGCGGCGGGTGTGACTTCATGCAACCGGAGGAAGTCCTTTAAGGACTTGCTGACGACACGCACGCGACACGCGTTGCGCCCTTGATTAGGCGCGAAAAATTATTTTTGCAGTTATCTGAAAATTTTGAGAATTTCCAGCATGATTGTCTCAATAAAAAAATAGTTTGTTGAGGAAGCACACTTGTATATTCGAAATAGCGTTTTATTTCCATTGAAAATTGAAAAAATTATTCTAAAAAGTGCGTCTAGGTTGAATGCTTTTCAGCGCGTCGCGTGTCGCGTCGCCTGTCGCATGCCCTTGTCAGCAAGTCCTTGAAGGACTTCCTCCCTGCGACTTTGTTTCACTCTCGCCCATGCCTGATCTACGATTTCTTCTCTTCACTGGAAGAGGATCATGGGCAGAAATCAGGCCACCGCCGGATTGATCGTATTCCTGTAGAATAGTCAAAATCAGTTTCTGATCCTCATTAATCCATTTTTGTTGTTGTTTCGACAAATAGATGAGTGTCTCCATGTTATTTGTCCGATGCGCACGATACAGCCAGTCCAGGTGGAGACCCTGAAAAATTCAACTAGGAGTTATGATTTCTCGTTTTAATCAAACCTTTTCGATGAGCTGATTCTTTTTTTGTTGCTTCTCATCGTCTTCTAGCTTTGCTGATTTACTTGAGGTTGCTTCCGATGCCATTTTTCAGTGGGAACTTTGTGTTGAATCTTTTTTTTATAAAAAAAAAGAAAACTTGTAAAAGCAGGAACATTGTGCACCTCGTGTCGAAACCACGTGCAAGCTTTGATGCATGCACCTTTAAATTTATTGGTATACTGTAGCAAATAAAGAAAACTGAAACATTGAAGCTCGAATTGATGGAAATGAATCTGAGGTTAAAGAATGTTTCCTCTTTGTGAATAAAAAATAAAATTAAAACCCCTTTTTCATCTTTTAGACTTTTTTTGTTGTTCCCTTCCTTTTTTATTTTTGCACTTCGATTTATTTCCAAAGATCGATCATATTTCAAACTTCCTCTCCAGAAAAAAAAAGATCACCGATTGACAGGCTCATTGGTTATTTGTGATAGATCTACCCCTGAGAGATGTAACCTGATAGGTCAAAAGCCGCCACTGTCACTTTTCTGTGAAGATGAAAAACGAGTGACAGTGTGTGTGATATGCTTCTTCTTTTTATCTTTTTTGCGGGTTTCACGTTTTTCAGTGTGGGTGTGAAAAAGAAAATGATATGATGGAGGGAAAAAAGGAGGAGGAAACGGATGATCGATGTGATGGAAAAAAGAAAAAAGTCCGGTTATTATTATTGTTATGATGTCCTCTGTAGAATTTAGAATTTCTCACTTATTCAGAAGCTAAATAGAAGCAAATGCGCTCAATCGGACTAAGCTTTCAGAGTCCAACAGAGCGCCTTTCCTATTTTTGTTTTTGTCTCATAAATTTTGATTATCACATGTACCTTGTTACCACATGCTAATCCTATTAAAATGGAAGATTACACTGTTTTACTCAAAGCATGTTGGTTTTAATGTTTAAGGTAGTAAAAACACTGATTAGATTGGGCTACGGTGTGAAAAAAAGTGCTGGCCGAAGATCCGACAACTTGCCGGCCCCGATATCTCACCACGAAAACTACCGTGTAAGCTTAATTGATACCGTAAGAAATTTTGAAAATGTTCATTTATTTGCGAGTTTCATCAATTTTAATCGATTTTCAACGAATATTCTTTTTTTTTCTGAGACAAAGCTAGAAAAATCGCTGAAAATCGATAAATCTTACGGTAGCAATTAAATTTATACGGTAGTTTTCGTGGTAAGATATCGGGGCCGTCAAGTTGTCGAATCTTCGGCCAGCAATTGCTTTTACACTGTTTGCCAGAATAATTTTTCGAACCTAAAATCCCGAACCCTGGACTTCAATCTTTGAAAAAATCGAGATCTTTGTTCCACCCGGAAATCGAAAATCTCATCCAATTTTTTTTACTACTAATGATTGTGACACACACACACACACAATGCAATTTATCCTCTTGATGAGAATGAGGATCATACGATATATTAAGTTGTTATTGTGACGGAGGAGGTCGAGAGTCTGGATATCCTCGAAAACTGAAAAAGTGATAGGAAGAGGAAGAAGGGGGAGGAGGGAGGGGAGGCCAAACAAAAACAAACGAACTTGAAGGGGAAGGAATTGTTATTCTTTCCTGTTCCTTTTGATCAAGACTTGATCTGCTTTTTGATTGCATTCTGAGATTTCTTTGTAGTTTTTTGGGATACTGTATCTGGACAAATTTCGATTTTTGTTTTGAAAAATACATCACAATTGTTAACTGATTAGTCATATGTTTATTATTCAGTTAGTTGTCATTCTGTTTGTCTATTTGCACACTGTTCAGTATGCAGTTCTTCCGCTTTTTTACTCTCTTTGATTATTACTTTGCATTGCAATCTCCTTTTTTTTAGAAATGTTAACAGATCCCTCTCTCTCGAGATCTCAAATAGTTTAATCTCTATCCTGCAAAATCTTCAGTTTCAAAATCAAAGATTCGAAAAAACATGTGCACTCACTCCCAGTGTTATCATATTTCCTTATTGATGATAAGATAAAACACTTTGGATTAAGAAAGTAGGGAGATTGGATTATTGAAATAGAGAAGAGTTGATCAGGAAGAAAACATTTCTGGCACTAAAATAGAGTTTTACCTTAATAGAGATTTTGGCTCATGTGTTATAGATCAATTGCTATTCTTTCTGTTTTCTCAAATGCTTTTACTTTTGTCTCATTTGCTATGACCTGAGATAAAAATCATATCGCATTAGACATGGCGAAAATAGCATTTGATCTATAGCACAAGAGCCAAAATTTTGAGAATGGGCATATAGCAATTGATCACCCTATAGCTTTGCACAAGAGTATTTGCCAACACTGTAAATCATATAGTTTACGCACACCCAGTGCTGCATGCAGTATACCTAGGTTGTCTTTGGAACTATGAAAAAGTGATCAACTAGAGAAATGTTTATCAACAAATTTCAAACATTTCATTAGTTGAAAACTTTTTGATAACTGTAAAGACAATTGAGATTAACCGGTTCAAACTTTGGCCTCTTTTACAGGATTGGTCCACCAAGTACTGTATGTTCAGGGCGGGATATCTCGGTTGTCTTTTGAAATTCCAAAAAGTGATCAACTAAAGAAATGTTTATCAATACATTTCAGACATTTTATTAGTTGAAAACTTTTTGATAACTCTAATGATAGCCGAGATATACTGTTCCGAAACTGCGGTACTCTTCCAAAAACACTTTTTTTTTCAATCTTTTGTTTTGAACAGGTTCATGTAACCTCTCCCCAATTCCAGAACCTCTTTTTTTCAATTCCAAGTCAAGTATAAAGATGGTAGATCATATCTAAAGTACTTTACTTTCCTTTGTCTCGTTTCCTCCTTTTCCCTCCCTCCCTTTCACTTCTTCATATGACTAACAACATCTTCTCCTCTTTTTTCTCTCGAATCAGTAGACCTTATACTTCTTCTTTCCATTTCAAATGTTCATTTTGATTCGCTTGTTACGATGTTCTCTCTCTTTTAACCATCTGTTGACCTTGGTAAAGGTAAGAATATCAAATTGGGAAATGAGTTTTATGGTTTTAGGGGGAATTAGGTGGAATAATGGGATGTACTTGTACAGTTTTATGATAATTCTTGATTCGGCACGCGTCATCGAAGTCCAGATCAGGGTTTGCAAAAAATTCCAAAAAAAAAAGATTTTTTTTTCGAAATTTTCGAGGTCCAAAAAATAAGAAAAAGTGCTACTCAAATATTTATTTTTAAAAAAATCCAACTATTTTTATGAAAAAGGGAAGAAAAACCGATGAGAACAGTGGAAAGCCTTGAAAATAAGTTTTTTTGAAATTTGTCCACGCAGACTACACGAGCAGGATTTTTTCCGGCTATAATTTTGCGCGCAGTTTGAAAAAATCGCATTTTTCCTTTTTTTTATTTTGGTTTTCCCCGATTTTTCGACGGAAAGTTTTCGGTGAAGAACCGAAAACATGATTTTTTTGACTTGTGGCGAAAAAAAACCGGAAAAATTTCATTCTGGATATTTCGGAGCGAAAAAAAAAATTCGAAATTTTTTTCATCCAACTTTTTTGATGAAAAACTAATGAAAAACCGGTAAAAAAATCTGAAAAAATGAAAAAACAACCTTTTTTTTTTTTGAAAATTTGTCCTCGCAGACTACACGAATCAAGCTTTTTTGCCCATCATTTTACGCGCTATTTTGAAAAACAAAACGCATTCTTGACAATTTTTTTTTGGTTTTCCCCCAATTTTTTCTGTTTCTGAACGGCGAAAAATTTTTTTCTCAAAAAATTTTCGGAAAATTACCGAAAAAAAATTTTCAGCCCTGGTTCCGATTTTTGTCAAAGATCCATCAAAACTTGATCTATTCTTTTTATTTTTAACGAGTCAATATTTTCGAAAAACATTTTTTTTTGAACCCACCCTGAACTTGCCAATCATTCATTCATATGTCACACATTCCCCGACTGATCCGTCACATCCGGTGGTGTAGTTCACTTATTTTTCAGAGTTTCTTCACGTATCTTCTAATTTTTATGATTAATCTGATCTCCCCGTATCTTGCTCATTTCTATCCCGTGTCCATCCATCATAACTTCTCTCTTCTGAATCTCCTCAGCTGACTGACTGACTGACCATCATAATGTAAAATTTGAGAGGGAGATATATCATGTATAAGTGTGTAAAACTATGTGCCCTTCGCCAATCACACTATTTCATTTCTTCTCCTTCCCTCCCCCCATTCCGTCCGACAGCAACACATGTTTCATGATTGAAATTGATTACCCACAACACACACGGTTTTATTGGCTAGCCGCAGAGATAGACTCAAGGCTTGAGCAAGAATCACCGGAAACTTGAACGTTTTGTGTTTCGATAAGTTTCGAAAGAATCGCACAAATTTATTTTGAAAATTCACGTAATTCGGAAATTTTCAACTCCTCCCATTTCTGCAATTCTGCCACACACTTTGAAAAAATACACTGGATGAATAAAACGTGACCCTCCAAATTCAGACTTGAACACTCAAAACAACTGAAAACTTGAGTTTCAAAATACCGTGCGGAGAAATTGCAGAAATGAGAGGAGCATAGAATACGTGAGAATAATAAATAATTTTGTGCGATTTTTTTGATTCTATAATATTTATTTTTTTTTCTGAATAAGAGCTAGAAAAATCGCTTGAAATCGATGGAAAATGATGAAATTCGATAAATCTTACGGTAGAAATTAAATTTATACGGTAGTTTTCGTGGTGAGATATCGGGGCCGTCAAGTTGTCGGATCTTTGACCAGCACTTCCTTTTACAGTGATTGCCATAATAACTGAGATTCCACAATTAGTAAAAAAAAAGCTCCAAGGTTTCATTTTTGATGACTAAAAATCAAAAAAAGTGTGATAACGAAAAAACCGGAAGCAGAGTTGATGGATTTGAGATCAGGAGCCGAGGAAAAATCCGTGACATAATGATTGACAAGTACAGTGAAAGTTCAAAAACTTGTTATTCCGAAAATCTGGGGCCTAAATTCAAAAAAACAATCGAAAAACTGTTATGACACTCTTTATGAAAAGGACTTTTGGCCTAGAATCCGCTCTCGTGATATTTCACCACAAAAATGGGGTCTAACTCACAGCTAAAACGAGGGTCACCGTAAGAATTCCAATGCTACAGTTGGGTTTGTCGATTTTTCATCAACAAGGTATGAAAATCGTTACATTTTATGAATTTTTCACGTAAAACCTTATGGTAGCAATAAACTTTTAACGGTGGAACTCGTTTAGACCCCACTTTTGTGGTGAGATATCTGTCAAGAGAGCCATGTTGACGGATTCTAGGCCAGGACTGCCTTTTTTTAATAGATTACCACTACAGTTTTCCGATTTTTTTTGAGTTTCAGCTCCAGAGATCCAGCTCCGCGACATTTCAAAAACGCGGACTTGAAACTTGTTTTTTCAAAATTTCTTTTTTAATTTTCGATTAAAAATCTGAAAATTTCAAGCCTATTTTTTGAGGGCTTCGAGATGACAGATGTCGAAATGTCTGGTTTCAAAATGTCGCGGAGCCATAATTCAAAATCCCACCAAATTTCGATTGACCACAAGATTTCAATCTGCCTTCTTCCTCCCTCTCCTTCAAAATTTAACAGTTCACCATGCTTTTCCGAAGAAACAAAAGGAAGAGAGTGAGGATGGAAAAAGCGAGGAGGGGAGTGAATGAATACAATATTTGTGAGCCACTCGAAAACTTCGGGTAAAGGTAGAGAGAGAGAGAGAGCTCACCGTTTCACATGATGTTTCTTCCCTCCTCACCCTTTTCCCTCATTTCCTCCCCCCATCACCAAAATCTTCTTTTCTCTCCTATCCACAAAGGCTGTAATGTCACAAATCGTCTCAAGATATCAAGAGAACTAAGATTTCTCTTTCTTTTCTCTCTCTCTCTTTCTCTCACTTGTCATCATCATCTCATACACACCTATTATTCATTTTTCACCCCCAACGGGACCACGTCTCTTCTAGGACCAGGTGTTGCCATTTTACCCCAAGGAGGTGGAAGAGAAGAGAGTGGCTACTTTTGATGATATGCTGCTCGTCGATCGCCTGTGTTCCTCTTTGTTTCTTTTTCATCTCTCTTTTCTCTATCTTTTTTCTAATCATTGAAAGCGGTAGGGCTTTAATTTTATATAATGGATTTCTTTTGGAATTTGGGAGCTAGAAGTTAAAAAAAATCTATTTTTTAACGGTATAAAAGTGTAACGGAAGAATAGGCTAGGGCAATTTCTACCACAAAAATGGGTTCCTCTAAAGTTTCATGAACCTCGATTTGTTCAAACCAACCCCCGTTTTTAGTAGCCGTTCACAGCTTTTTTTTGACACAATTCTAATTTTTCGGAATTATTTTTTCTAAGCTCTCAAGTCTTGGTATTACCGATAGACAAAGCAGTTCTGACCTAGAAACCGTCAACTCAGCTCTCGTCATATCTCACCACAAAAATTGAGTCTAACTCACAGTTAAAACTAGTGCTACCGTAATAATTTTATTGCTACCATAAGATTTATAACTTTTCAACGATTTTTTCACTGTTTTTCTCAGAAAATTTTTTAAAAATGTGCGAAAATTGATACATTTAATAAATTCTTCCCGTAAAACCTTATGGTAGCAATAAAATTATGGTATCTCATCACGAAAATAAGGGTCTAAGACACAGCTGAAACTAGTGCTACCGTAAGAATTTCATTGCTACCATAAGATTTTACGGTGAAAATTAATGAAATCTTAAAAAAAAATCTAATTTTCCACATATATTTCATTAATTTTCCGAGGAAAACAGAAGAAAATCGTCAATTTTTCAAATTCATGGCCCCGATATCTCACCACGAAAACTACCGTATAAATTTAATCGCTACCGTAAGAAATTTCGAAAATCTTCATTTATTTATGAGTTTCATCAATTTTGATCGATTTTCAACGAATATTTGTTTTTTTCTGAGGAAGAGCTAGAAAAATCGATTAAATTCGATGGAAATTGATGAAATTCGATAAATCTTGCGGTAGAGATTAATTTTATACGGTAGTTTTCGTGGTGAGATATTGGGACCTTCAAGTTGTCGGAATTCACTTTATGCTTCCATGCAAAAATTCAGTCCGACTAAACCACAAATCTCAAAAACCGTACTCCAAAACGCTCCATCTTGTTCCCCCATTCTCCTTGGTCACTTTTTTGTGCCTAAACTAACAATGATGTAAGTGATCTAATCCAGTCCAGACACCTCAAAATTAGTCATAACCACCATCAGCAGCCGTCGAACATCTTGAGAGAACCTCCTCCTCCGCAGTCGCAACACGTGTATGCTTACCTACAAAAAAAGTGATCTGTTTGAGTTTTGAGCCTCTCCATTCCTTTTCTTTTTTCTTTTCAATCGAAGACACACAGGGGTTCATTTGCCGTGTCCTTCTGTTGCTTGTAGAGAGAGAGAATCTTCCTTGATCAAACACGTTTCCCCCAACCATCAGCATCATCGTTTGTACTATCTCTTTTGTGTGTAAATGTTGTAAGAGGAGTCCATTAAATTCATTGGCAATTAGCAAGTACTATGTAATTATCCATGTTTAAACACCCTACAACTTGAAGAGGACAAGGTTTTCGAACTTGAGGTGATCACTTTTTGAACAGTCACGTATCTTACTAGGAATCTTTTTTCTAAATTTTTTGAATTTATTTTTGGAAAAGGCATAGCTCGGAAGGGTTTGCTTCCATTTTTTTTTCTAAAACATCGATTTGCTCTGAAGTTTTTAATCATGATATTTGAAAGAGCAAAACTTCCATCAGCGTAACACTCCAATCAGAGCAAAACCTGTAATGAAGGCCCACTCATGCTCTAGGCAGCATATTTCGGTTTTCTTTGAATCTATCAAAAAACTTTCAACTAGTAAAATGAATGAAGTTCTTTTTTGATATTTCTTTAGTTGACAACTTTTCAATAGCTGTTAAACTAACCGAGATATGCTGCTTTGAACGTGCAGTACTGGATGAACCACTACCGAAAATCCGGTAATAGTGGGCTCTATGTTCAGAGCAGCATATCTCAATTGTCTTCAGAGCTATCAAAAAGTTTTTAACTAGTAAAATGTTTATATTTTTTTGTTTCACATTTCTTCAGTTGACCACTTTTTGATAGCTCTAAAGACAATCGAGATATATTGCTTAGAACATGAGCCTCAACTACAGGTTTGGTCCACCAGGTACCGTATGTTCAAATCAGCATAACTCGGCTATATTTAGAGCTATCAAAACATGTTCAACTAGTGAAATGTTTAACATTTTTTACTCCACATTTCTTCAGTTGACCACTTTTTTATAGTTTCAAAGGCAACCGAAATTTGAGGCTCTGAAAAAAAGGTCCTATCTAGAAACCGACTTCTAAATTTGAATTTTGAAAAACCGCGCAAATCTGAAATTTTTGGCTCCTTTACATTTCTCAGATAGTTATTTGCTCTCAAGTTGTTAATTTCAATTTTTGAAGCTCCGACGCTTCTATGAGCTCAATAAGTTACGATGTTCAGAATCGTGCTCTAAATTTTGAGTTAAGCTCGAAAAAAAAAGAGCATAATCCCGAAGTTTTTGCTCCCTTTCATTCCTAAAATATCATCTTGCTCTCACTTTATGAATTTCCTGTTCTTATGAGAGCTACACCCTTATCAGCTCATAAGTCTCCAGTGTTCAGATTAGAGCCCATTTTCTAAAACTAGGGTTTACTATAGTTCTGATACTTTTTACCATTCCATTTCCCGTATTCTAATCTCCGAACCTTCTCCTCCTCCAAAATGCCCAGTCATCCCAAGCATTCCGTTTTCTCTGTCTTGTTGTTGGTCTTCTTCTTTTTCAAAATGTTCTATTTTTTACCCCTTTTCTTCACATACGGTCTAGAAAAGAACCCACTTGTTCTCCTACTATATAGTTCTATTTTTGAGTGCTTTTATCGGAAATTACGTCATTAGAGAAGAAAGGATCGGCTCTCCTCTACACTTTTTCATGTCACAATCCGACCTCAAAAATCACAAAGTTCGCTGGACTCCGCCCACTTTTCCCAAAGGCTATTTCGGGTAATTGTCTGATAAAATTCGTGTGAAACTGATAACATTTTTTGTTGATTCTTGAATTTTCCAAAAATAGAAAAAAACTATAAGAAAATGGTATAGTTATCAGTTAATGTCATGGCCAAGTTAACAAAATTCGATAGGCTCCGCCCATTTCCTTGGACAAGCTCCGCCCCATTCCCAGATTCAAAAGAGCAAAAACAAATTGCCCCGGCGGGGTCCATTCCCATTCAAAAAAAGTGGTTTTTAAAGGGGAAATTGAAAATGTGTCCATCGTAAAGTCCATTCTGAACTCCCCTTCCCATTCAAATCTTTTTTCTCCTTCCTCCCCCCATTACATAAATATGCTTGCTCTTTTCTTTCTCTTACACTCTTCCGTTTTTTGACTTTTTGAAAATTTATAAATAATTTGAAAAATGTGGGCAAAAATGTTTTTTTTTTTAAGTTTTGTTTAGAATCCAGTTGAGCTATCAATTTGAAAAAAGCAAATACCATTTTTTGAATCCTGTAATTTAGGAGCATTGCACTCACAGCAGCATATCTTGATTTCCTTTGAAGTTATCAAAAATTTTTCAACTAGTAAAATGTTGAAAATGATTTGCTTACCATTTCTTTAGTTGACTGTTTTTTGATAGCTTCTAAGGTAACCGAGATAAGTTTCTCCAAACATACAGTACTTGATGGGCCAGTCCTGTAATTGAGGCCCATGTTCAAAGCAGTATAACTCCTTTGGTTTTGGAGGTATTAAAAAATTGTCAATTAGTAAAGTGTTTAAAATAATTTGTTGAACATTTTTTTAGTTGATTACTTTTTGATAGCTCCAAAGGCAAAAGAGATATGCCGCTATGAAAAGGAAGTGCTGGGTGAGAGTAAATTACAGGATTGACGGTATAGCTACCGTAGTCTCACAGTTATCTCAGTATAACTCGGTTGTCTTCCAAGCTACCAAAATGTTTTCAACTAGTAAAATTTTTTAAATGCTTTGGTTAACATTTCTTTAGTTAACCATTTTTTGATATTTTAAATGGCAACCAAGATATGCTGCTCTGAATATATAGTACTTGGTGACAAGGCTGTCAGACGGCCGGCCGCGGCCCGCGGGTAATAAAATCCGGGCCGTCTGGCTACCAAAATGCACAGTGTTTATGCTGTACAACGCCGCTTCTTGCATCAAGAAGATCCCACCGTTAAGAAGCGAAATATCGAAACGGCCGCAACTGAAAAAGACCCGATTTGACAGCCTTGCTTGGTGGACCAACCCTCTAGATGAAACCCTTTTTCAGAGCAGCGTAGCTCTTTTGTCTTTGGAGCTATCAAAAAATTTTCAGTTAGTAAAATGATTAAAATTATTTGTTAAACATTTCTTTAGTTGACCATTTTTTGATTGGTTCAAAAGAAATCAAGATATGCTGCTCTGAACATACAATGGGCCTAAATTACAGGTACATGCCGTTGTATTACAGGTTCTCTTTTCTATTTTCCCCTTCCGTACTACTTGTTCTCTCTCTTTTTCAATATGTAAGTGACCTTTCCCTCTCTCTCCCTATTTTTGTTCGAAGCGCAAAAATGCGTAAAATAATTTGTGTCCCACCTACACACCTTTACCTTTCGCCCTCTCAAAAAATATTCTCACTTTTTTTAGTTTAGGGAGTGGCTATGGTTCCACTTTCCACACATCTTTTTCTCTTTTTCTGTCTATACCTTACGATTTCAACCACTATTTCATGCCCAATTCTCCGGCCACACCCGTTTTGTGTCTGCGTCTCTTCGTCTTCCATTGTCTCTAGTCGGATGTCTTCTGTATACAGAAGACAGTAGTGATTCAAGATGAAGACGGGGAAGAAAAAGGCGTTTAGAATAAGTTTTACCACTTTCGATTGTCTTTTTGTTTACGGTACACTTGCTTTTCGGGATGTAGGGAGGAAATTAGCAGAGATTATATGGGATTTTCCAAGTTTGGGATTCAAGTTACTGTAGGTTGAAGTTTGTTTTTGTGATTTTCCAATAATTTTCGAAAAGTATCATATTTTGATGGTTTTCCAACGATGTCCTATTATCCAGAAGATTTCAAAGTATCACATTTTACTTTCTAGACTGTTGACCTAGTCTGATAAGTTCTCCGAATCGGTTTCACTGGATTACTGTGAGATTATAGTGGATTTACTGCTTGTTGACCACCAAACATGGGCGGTTTTTTTTTTTGCAAGTTTTTCGGTTTTTGAACAGTTTTCGTTTGCAAATATTTTTTTCCAATTGCCAAATTGTACATTTTTGAATTCAACGGTCAAACGAGGGCGAAAGGGAGTACGGTTGTTATTTTTTTTAGAATTTTCTGCAATCCGACGTGGCGGTGTGCACGGCGATGCGCTTGCGGACCAAGCATTTAGTTTTTTTCCAGAGATACATTTTTTTTTCTGAAGTCCTAATTTTTTGTATCCTTTTTTCCAATCGAGCCTTCTGCAAAACGTTCTCTTTTTTTTTTAATTTTTTGAACTCCCGTTTTTTTTCAGATTTTTTTCCCAACTTTTTGTTCCATTTCTCTTTTGGGATTTCCCAATTTTTGCAGCATCTTCTTCCTCCAAAATTTTCAAAAATTTCTGAATTTTCCTTGTTCCATTTCCCTCCATTTCCTTTCCTGCCCTTTTCGGTGTGTCACCTTATTCTTGTCCCCAGATACTAATTTGTCATTTTTCGTTCATTTTTGAAAATGTCTCTGTTTCGTTTTTTGAAGGTGCTTTCTTTATTTTACATGACTTCGAGCTTTAAATCTTTCATAATTTGAAGTGTTTTCAGCCAAAACATGGGTAACTGCTCTCAAAAGCAGAGCGGTTCGGCCGTCGGCTCATCCGGGACCAGTTTCTTTTCCAATTTATTCCACAAAGCACATATTGATCCACATGCACTGGCACAGACATGTCCACCACCGGTGAGTTTAAACTACAAAGAGCATTTTCACGCACGGGCTCGCTTTGCCGAAAATTCAGAAAGCGCGCTCCGCAGCACAGTTTTTCAAATTCTGTTTAAAATTTTTTCCATTGTTTTTCGAGTCAATAGTAGTGTAGAAATGCAAAAAAGTGAAACGAATTTCCGAAAACTCGATTGCCCCGATATTTCACCACAAAAACTACCGTATAAATTTGATTGCTACCGTAAGAATTATTGAATTTCATCAATTTCCATCGATTTTAAGCGATTTTTCTAGCTGTCTTTCAGAAAAATAAATAAATATTCGTTGAAAATCGATTAAAATTTATGAAAATCGATAATAAACAACAATTTTCAAAAGAAAATTTCTTACGGTAGCAATAAAAAGTTTTTCCGTGCATTTTTGCGTCAACGTGCTACAGCGCGCGGTGTTTGCGGACCTTGCGTATTACTGTATTCTAAAGCGCAACACACTGACGCAAAATTGCACGAAAGCTCCACGTAGCTTTATTTCGTTCTCTTTTCAAAAAATCTATAACAATATCTTTGCAGCACGGCGGAGAAATGCCGCTGGGCGAGTGTGCCGTTCTTCGTGATCGTCCCGCAATGCGATTCGACAGTCGCCTAGTCTGTAAATACGAAGTTCTTGCCGTAGTAGGAAAAGGAAGTTTCTCACAAGTCCTCCGTGTTCAGCATCGAGTCACACGAAAGTATTTCGCTGTGAAAGTCGTCAATGGGGATTGCGGAGCAGTGAATAATGAGCTGAATATTCTGAGTCGACTTTCTCATCCATTTGTTATCCGCTTGGAGGAGGTAATCCTGAAATATCTGAATTTTTCTATCCAGTATCTTTGTTTAGGTATTCAAATCCTCCTCCAAATTATTCATTGTAATGCAAATGGCAAGTGGCGGTGAAATGTATGATCGGGTTGTTGCAAAAGGCCGATATTCGGAAGAGGAGGCCAGGAATGCACTCAAAATGTTGCTTACCGGTTTGACATATCTACATTCCATTCGGGTTACACACAGAGGTATTTTTGGAGACCCCACGAAAACGGGGGAAAGCTGTGAAACGGGGGAACGAAAACGGGGGAAATGCGGCACGCGCTTTTGCAAGTCCGCCGCACGGTCTTACTTTTTTCCTCAATTTTTTATATTAAAGTGTTTTAACACCTTCTTTATTGATGTAATAGCTTCCGCTTATGATTAATAACACTTATTTGATGAACATAGCTCAAAACTGGACGCTAATGAAATAAAAAACAGAAAAAAAAATCGTGTTCAAAAAAAAATTACAGAAAAAAGTAAGACCGTGCGGCAGACTTGCAAAAGTCTGTGCCGCATTTCCCCCGTTTTCGTTCTTTCTGTTAAATTCTGTCAATAATATATTCAACATGATGTGAAGAAAAATTTCTATTCAATTTGATTAAAAAAAAAGCTTAGGCCCTGATTTTTAATGTTTCTACAAAATGAGAAAAATGCCTACGTATCGCTGAGTCGCCGCATAGTTGGCATGCGACCCTACAGTAAGACAGAGCCCGCGAATGAAACCTTTTGAAAACGAGTACAAAAAAATTCACTGTGTGGCTACCTTGCCAAAAATTCCCCGAGTACAGAGATTTCAAAAACTATTTCCAGATCTGAAACCAGAAAACTTGCTGTATTCGGATGCCCGTCCTGAGGCTCGTCTTTTGATCACAGACTTTGGATTAGCGTATCAAGCCACGAAACCAAATGAAACGATGACAGAAACGTGTGGAACACCTGAATATATTGCTCCAGAGCTGCTGTTAAGAGTTCCATATACACAAAAAGTAAATAATCAAATTGTTCTTTGACTTTCACTAAAAATCCTATAAATTTCCAGGTGGATATGTGGGCAGTGGGAGTAATTGCCTACATCCTCATGTCCGGAATCATGCCGTTCGATGATGATTGCAGAAGTCGATTGTACACACATATTATTACGGCTAATTACGTTTATTATCCACAGGTCTGTTGAATTTTTTACTAGAGAAGGTTGGGACACAAAAAATTTACAGTTCTGGTCTGGATCCGAATTGGCGAAGCAGTTCGTTGACTCACTGCTCGAAACCAACTCAGCAGAACGTCTCAGTGCCTCTGCAGCCATGAAACACGAATGGCTTACTGGAGAACGGCCGACAACATCACAGAATAGGCCGCCAACAAGGCCGACATCAGAGTATAACAGTATGCAAAGGGTGAGTTGAAGACTTTTTTCTTCCCGGGTGATTTGAACTTTGGGGACTATAGGAAAATTCCGGTATCCAAAAATACAACCCGGCGCTCAGAAATCGGTAAGGGGGCCCTAGGGAATCTTGGGACTCACAAACAACACACGGCACTCATTTACAAAACCCAGTTCCCTGAAAAAGTATACAAGACTCATGACTCGGGTCTGGGACGTTTTCGGGGTTTTGAGAAATTCCCGGGACTCAAAAAAAAGTTTCCGGGACTCGTCCGACTCGATTTTGGGCTCTGGCAATCTTTTTTGTATTTTCTAATCCTATTTTAATAGTGACCCAACTAAATTATTTTTCAAAAATCTAAAACAACACCACTAGAACAGATTTGGGATCTTCCTGTTCCAAGAGGTCCTTTGAGCAAATCACCGGTCCAAAGGTGGGAAGGCTGCCCCCCTGGTCCCAAAAGAGAAAAGCAAGGTCCAGCCGTGTTAGGGTCAGTCTTGATGGAAGCTATTTTTTGTTTTGGGAACACTGTGCATCTGTTGGGGCCAGCTGGTCCAATTGGGCCAGTGATTTGCTCAAAGGACCTCTAAAACCAGAAAGAGCTCAGACATGTATAACACACTGCCCAGCCTTTGGAGCAAAAGTCGATTCGGATGAGTTCCGGAAAGGTTTTTTTAGTCCCGGGTAATTCTTAGAATCTGAAAGGAATCCTTCATGAGCCCCGTATGTTTCTTCAGGGTCCCAGGTTTCAGGGTCCGGGCCCCCGGGTACGGGGAACGAACTAGACCCAAGGACTAGGCCTCTCCCTCTGAACTAGACCCCTAATAATTACTGACTGTTTTTCAGACCAAATCCACAAGATCCATCCGGTCAGTCACTCGATCCGATCATGGTCATCGTGTGGATCCACGTGAAGTTGACGAGTTGGCAAATGACTTGAAACGGGTCGCACAAACCACCAAAAATTACGGTGTCTTCTAAAATCCCTAAAAATCCCTGTTGTATATAATCTAGTTTCCTGGTTCCCTATCTTTGAGCTTCATGACCTCCTTCTTTCCCATTTTTCTTCAGAATTTCCATCTCTTTCCCCCAAAAAACAATCAATTTTTCTCATTTTTTCTCAGCCATCATCTCAGGATATCTCGACTTATCCGTCCCCTTGTTTTCCCCCTTTCTTTTCTCCATAAATCGGAGAATCTCCCCCCATCGAAACTTTTTTTCTTTCTTTTTCCACGTGTATTATTGTTCCATGCTCAAAAATGCTCTATCGAACAACTTGTCAATAGAGCGAATATTGTAAATCTAGTCATTCAAAAAAAGAATTTATTGCTCATTTTATATGAATTTTGGCGTATCGATTCGCCCAATGAAATCGACGTGGATTCTCGCCGTCCGAATTGCTTTTCGAGAGTCGAAGGAAGCGTTGTTGTTCGTCTTGGAGCTGAAAGGGAAAAAAAGCGACCATGGCTTATATAAGAATATGCACTCCGAGTGACCATGAAATGATAGTTATCGATCTACGACGTTTTCAAAGCCAACCGCATTAATATATGACAATTTCAAGCAAGCTGGCGGTGTGCCCAATGGCGTAAGCGGTTAAAATTTTCACCCTTGTGTGTACTCCCAGGAGTTTCCCGTTTTTTGAATTCCCGAGAATCTCGGGAACCCATGAAGAGTGTCCAAATTGGGCCCGACCCAGTAAGGCCCGGAGGACCCGGCTATGGCCTCGGCCCAGCCCGCGACAACTATGATGAACGGGAAGTTTTCGAACCCGGAAGTCCCGTTGATTCACGGGAATCCCTTGAGGACTGAGACTTAATTTCGGCCTTTTCGGCTTGGTTCAGCTCGATTTGGCCCGAATCGGCCCGTTCGGTCTGAATACAGCCCTGAATTAGTCCGTTTGGATGATGCCTTCTTGTTTTGGCGTGTATCTGATCATACAGATCGATTGCGGTTGATTCATGCCTATCCGAACTCAACGGACTGAATCGGTCCGATTCAGGCCTATTTGGACCAAACATCCTGATTCGGGCCGACTTAGGTCAATTCAGACCGCACTGGCTGATCCAGGTTTGTTTTGGCCAAACGGGCTGGGGGGTTCGGGCTGATTTAGGCCTGATTGCCAGATTTCGAAAAGTTCATTTTTCACGGAGTTCCCGGGAATTCCGGGATTTCCCGGTACTCAGTCCCGGGACTGGAATGGGAAAATTTTCCCGTGTTCTCAAGAACTGGATTCCCGGGAGCACACACTGCTTGTGAGTTCGAACCACACGGAGGTTTTGGTTTTTTCACTTTTTCGGGAAGAAAAGTGTGTTCTGCACTTAGTTTCTGATTAAAATTCATCTAAAAAAGCGTGTGTCGTGAAATAAAATGCATGATCTGCAAGCGCACACCATCACGTCGGATTGCAGAAAATGAAAACTACCGTACTCCCTTCCAGCCTCCTTCAAACTCAACTTACCGCCAAAAATGCCAAACAGAATTCACTCTCATGCCATAAATCCGAGTAATCCTCCTCCAGAACATCCTTCATATGGGATAGAGTCTTCTCGAATCTGTATAGTTTTTCTGAAAAAAAAAATTGACTCTGCCACGTCTTCCAATAAGTTTTCTCACTGAATTCTTCAAAATAATATGGAAAAATGACATTGTTGAAGAGTGCACGAGCAACTATAACTACCACAAGAGTGACCAGAATAGCGATCCAATTATCGACTGAAAACTTTCCCACTTTGTATAACCTGAAAGTGTTTTTTGATCTACTTGAAGGAGTGTTTGAAAACGAACCATGACGATTCAATATCTCGTTTATAAGCACCAATATCAACATTCAACATTTTTAAAGACAAGAAAATAAAATATTCATAATGCAAAAAAAAAAACGAAATTAAAATTCCACGTTTACTTCTCGCTCTTTGGCTTCACGTTGTGTTTCTGCAGCATGGGAGTAGTACCTGGAATTGGATTTTTTTGAATTTTTTGAATTGAAGAGGAGATCAGTAAGCTTACCGGTTAAGAATGAATAATTGAGATATGAAGATTTTGATGTAGATTCCGGCAAAGGCAAGGAGAATTGCTTTTCGATCTGAAAATTCAAAAAATGTTTTTTTTTATAACCAACAATGTGAGAATGTCAGAATAGATGCTCCACTGAGAAAATGTTAACTTGTTTCCTAAAATGTCTCATTAATGTTGCTCGTTACTTTGATAAACATTTCTTCTATCTTCTATATACTAGGCGGCAATCTCAGTCTGTCTCTTGTCAGTTTGTCAGCACTTATCAGTGCACGAATAACTTTAGGGCCCTGAACCGTTTGCTACCATATTTGGCATGTAGTCATGGGTAAAGGATCCCAATAGCATGCAAGCGAAAAATGATGAAGATTACTGTAGGGTTACGGTAGTTACAGTAAACCGAGAACTCTATTGGCAAGACCTAGGTGGATACCCTGCTAGAACATTCTCCCTTTTTTAAAGATTCTTCTAGAAACTTCCAGAAACGCCAAAAAGAATAATTTTTTTGGCGGAAATTCTAATTTTGAAAAATTGTAAAAGAATTTGAAAATTCAAAAAGTTTGGCGCGATTACAAGTTTTCAAAGTGTGCCACTTAAAAGAAGGCTTAGACGCATCACTTCCCAAAGATCACGAACTTGTTTGAGCATGGAAAATCAGTCCACTCCCATTGAGGAGCACAGCGACGAAATAAAAAGATCTGAGTCGCCGTTAGGCGGCGCCACCGACTGGTTAAAACTAATCGCATCGGAAACAGCCTTCCCAGGGTTTAGAAACAACAGTTCAAAAACTGACCGAATGAAATTTAGGTTTAAAAGTTTCTATTCCCTTCCGCTCATTTTTGAATCCAGTCACTTACGAGAAATCCATTCATATGGATCTTCTGGATCATTCTCTCCCTTCTGTGGTTTTCCCTCTGCTGGATTCCCATGATAGTCTGACATCCACGCAATCACCACTATTATTGCACAAATGAATCGGGCGACCTGAATATAACATTGCTACAGTAACCCATTTCTCAACTCACAGTGAATGCCACAGAAACCAAAATCGCTCTAATATCTTTTGTATGAACTGCGACGATCAAAGAGACAAAGAATCCAGTGAACAGGATGAAAAAGGCAGTGAAGCCGATCATGTAATGTGGGGAGAACGATTTTCCATTGATGAAATAATAGGCAAGGGACACAAGAAGAGCAACACAGAGGAGAACATCCACAAGGACAGAGATTATTAGGGAGACCTGGAAGAACAGAATGTGAAGCAATGTAATTAGAGAAAATGGCTGGTTCTAATTAGGTTCCCGGTTTTTTTTTTGACTCCAGGGCTTATGGGAATACCTAAGGCTCCGAAAAATATACCGGACTCATGACTCGGATCAGGGACGCCTTTCCGATTCCGAAATATATCGAGACGTGGGGTCAAATTTTGAAGATTTCCAGACTCTCAGGCTTTAGTGAAGGCTAGAAATTCAGAATCCACTCACAGAGACAGCTACTTTTGAACCCCCAATTTGTGGAAAATTTCAAAATTACGTGGGTAGAACATTCCCATTGTAAAAATAAACACTGTCTAATGGAAAAAAAGTTGGAGCAAAAATCGAAATGGGTGAGTCCAAGAGGAGTTTTTTTGAGACCCGGGGACTTCTCAAAATTTAAAAAGCGTCCTAGGGCCAAATCATTAGTCTCGTGTGATGCTTCAGGGTCCCGTGTATCGTACAGTACCGTGTGAAGGTATACGAACAGTTCCAGTTGGTTTTTGCTAACGGATGTAGGCCGGAAATAAGCCGGAATTGAGCCGGAAGTAAGCCGGAACTTAGCCGAAAATAAAAAAACCGAAAACAGAACCAAAAAATCTATCAACTAAAGTTTTCCAGAAGTGGAGACTCTGCCAAAACCTATTCCCTAGCTGGATGTTTTTACGACTCAAAAAAATTTTTCGTGAATCAAACCCAGCTCGAACTACATTTTTGTAGTTGACAACTTTTCTGTGCAACCACTCTCCCAAGAGATAGAGCTCGTTCCATTCAATTACCTCAGAAAACGCCTGTTTCTACAGGAATTTCCGATGATTTCAAGGGTCTTTCATGGAACGAGCAATAACTGCCGGGAAAGTGGTTGTGGAAAAAGGAAAAAATGAAGTTCTAGTTATGCTTGATACGCACAACATTTTTTCAAACCGTAGCAAATTTGCGACTGCGTGGCGCTTGCTCAAAGTAAGCCTAAATGAGCAAAAATGAACGAAAAACGGGGGGAGTGTTCGTATACTTTTGCACGGTACTGTGTATGAGCTGTCAATTCGTAATACCTTGTAGAATGTTTGGCTCTTTACGGTTTTAGTGGTCCCTAGCTTTTTTACTGGTCCCATGTTGGGACCAGTGGTCCCAAAACGGGGACACTGGTCCCATGGCAAAATCACTGGTCCCATGGGATGGGACCAGTCATGGAACACTGGTCCCAAAAAAAAGCACTGATTTTAAGAGGATCATCTTGGGACCACTGGTCCCAAGATGGAAAACTAGTTGAAACATCGAAAACGTGGTACTGGGAAAGTTTTTATCAAAAAATAATCAAGATTTATTTTTCTTCACAAACGTCTTCCTCCTGAAGTTTTTCTTGGTAATCGTTAGCTTCCTGTTCGTCTTGGTAATCATCACTTTCAGGTTCATCGTGTTGTGCTCTGTCATCAGATTCATCTTTTTCAATGTTGAAGAAAACTTGAGTAGATTTGTCCACTTTAATATAGCCAAATATAGCCATCCACTTGCATTGAATGAATTTGGTTTGGGGCGACTTGGTACTCCTATAACATCGCCCAGTCCTCAATCAACAGCTGTGAAATTTCATGAATTGTTTCTAGTGCAGACGGATATCAATGAAGTTACCATAAATTGGTAATCCATGAGGTGTATCTCAAGATTTACTAAATACTCCTGTGCTTCCAGTGGCGTCGAATCCTTCCGCTAGCAAGCTTTCGAAGTCTTGCTCAAGTGCTGCTTCTGTGGATCTCGAAGCATACACCTCTCCTGCCAGAAAGCTTTCAAAGTCCCGCTCACGTGCTACTCTTCGCGTTCCAAGTGTTGGGAAGAAAAATAAATCTTAATTATTTTTCAATAAAAACTTTCCCAGTACCACGTTTTCGATGTTTCAACTAGTTTTCCATCTTGGGACCAGTGGTCCCAAGATGATCCTTTTAAAATCTGTGCTTTTTTTTGGGACCAGTGTTCCATGACTGGTCCCATCCCATGGGACCAGTGTCCCCGTTTTGGGACCACTGGTCCCAACATGGGACCAGTAAAAAAGCTAGGGACCACTAAAACCGTAAAGAGCCGAATGTTTTGCTAGCCATTTTTGGAATTACGTATGGGGAATAGAGTGAACAGTGTTGATGTGGAATCTAATGTTATGTATGACGTTTTGGAATAATCAATTATGAATAGGAAACTATTCTAAAATTCAATAATCGAAAATTTACCGTGCACGCCTTGCGAGCAGTGTCTCTTCTATTCTTAACGGGCATCTTTTGTGCTAGTTAGAGACGAAGAATGCAGGTACAATACTTTGCTATTGTCAACACAAAAATAAGAGTCATTGGCAAACAATTTTGTTTTTTTTTGCTTTCTAAATATAAAAATTCTCATCTTATCAAGACCGCCCATGTCAAGATAATTTTTTCATGTTTTATAAAAAAGCCTACCCTAATTGCCTGTTTTCCTCGTTTCGAATTACAGCAGCAGAACATTATTTTTTCAGTCAATCAAAAAAACGAATGAAAAGAGGAAGAAGACGGAACGAAATGATTCATTTAAAAAGTGAAAAAGAGGCGTCCGTCTGCTGTTGAGGTAGTATAGTCCTGTCAACACGCTGGTTGGCAAAACAAGAAAACAGGTTGGATAGGTAGGATTTGTGGGGTAGAGGGGGGAATGTAATGAAAGGTTATTTTTGTGTTGTCTGGAGGAGGAGAAGAGGAAGTACGAAATGTGTATAATGACCGTGATCTTTGAGATTTTGGGAGAAAGTGTTTGGAAATTCATGAGGAAATGTTCAACGTCATTCTTGTTTTGAACTGTTTTGATTGGTTTTTTTAAAGTTGAATTGTATGGCATACTAAAATCTAGGCGGTGTTTGTTAACGAAATAACTAATTTTCAAAAAAAAACTCTAGCTATTAATAATGTTTTGTTACTACTCTATGAGACTCTTGTGCTAAATCTATTTTAGCTCCTGTGTTATGGTTCAAGTTCTACTTTGCTATAATTTTTTTTGGTTTTGGTGCTATGATTATTTTTCAATCCTATAGCACGTGAGACAATAATCATAGCAGATGAGACATGACGAAAATAGCACTTGATCTATAGAGCCAAATTTTGAAAAGTTGGCACATAGCACAAGACCGCATCATAGCGCTTCAGTATTTGCCTCATTTTTCCCCATGTGTTCAATCAACTTGTACTTTCTGACCACTTCTAAAAATTTATCGTATTTTTTGTTTCCAAGTTATCACAAAAGAACGACCTAAAAACACAATTTGCGCTTCCTCCAACGTGCCTAATAACTTATTTTATTATGGGAGTTGTGATATTTTTGAAAAAGGAATCCAAAATCCCAAAGCTTTATAATTGTTTATTAATTATGACATCAATCAATTTTTTTCGAATTTGTGACGGTTGGCTATGAAAAAGGCGCGAAAAAACCAATAAATGTCCTTTGTTTTGGCTTTCTAGCGCTCCTAACATTTGAGGACACTTACTCGCGTTTAGAGAAACTTGATTGTTTTTCGGGACGGCAAATTTGTGATAGAGGCAATAATTGCAATGCCTAGTTTTTTTCCAAACCCAAAAACGAATTCCAAAAAAAAAAAAGAAAAAACTCACACTGTATCCTTTATCGTAAGAGCGCATTCTTGCCTTGTTTCAGTTATTTAATTTGAGGGTCAGGTGTGATCATCATCTCTGACCACCCAAAAAAGAAGACGTTTCATTCTCTATTCCTCTTCGGTTCCTCATTATCTCTCATCTGCAAAAGGAAAATCAGTAGTAAACAGTCAAAGATGCAAACAAAGAAACCAGTTTCTATGAAGAATTTTGATTTTGAAAATTGAAAACGTTATTCCGCTTGTACGCTCAGCATAACACCTATAATAGAGGTGCACCATGTTCAAAGCAGCATATCTAGGTTGTTTTTAGAGTTATCAAAAAGTTTTCTACTAGTAAAATGTTCAAAATTTTTTGTTGAACATTTCTTTAGTTAATTACTTTTTAGTAGCTTCAAAGGCAACCGAGATATGCTGCTCTGAACATATAGTACTTGGTGGACCAGTCCTGTAGTTGTGGTCCACGTTCAAAGCAGCATATCTCGGTTGCTTTTGAAGCTATCAAAAAATGGTCAACTAATAGAATGTTTAAAATTGTTTGCTAAATATTTCTTTAGTTGACCACTTTTTGATAGCTTCAAAGACAGCCAAGATATGCTGATCTGAGCATACAGTATGCCCCCGGCTCCCTAAGTTTCAGAATTTGGGTTATTGTCTAGTTTTGTTGTCATACACGGAATTCAAGAATTTAAAAATTCAAAACTTTTATATCAGGAGACGAGAGAAAAGACAAAAAAAAGACACAAAAAAAATGAAAGGAGAAAAAAAATAAAGAGAAAAAAGGTGGGTACACAGAGAGAGGACACAAAAAAAACAGAAATTTTATAAAATTACACGTTGCGGGGTGACAAAACATTGTATGATTGCAGTGCCTACGATAAGGTGTCGACAAGGTGTGACAAATACATACCAAATTGAATTATTAGATCTTCTTCTTCTTTTTTGTTTCGAAATTCAAATGGATCAGGATATATATTCACCGTAATCTCAACAAAAAATCGATGGGGGATGGGGATGGGGGGATGGGATGGGATGGAGGGAGCAGAAAAAAGAGATAAAGGCAGAAAGGAAGATGGAAAATATTATATGTGGGATCAGGGATTAAAAATAAAATGGAGGTGACGTAGAAAGGCTTCTTTGTTTTGAGACTAGCATTCGGGAAAATTAAAGTTTTGAAGGGAAGGATTTGGGGGAAAGGGGATGAATAAATATTCAATAATTTTCAGACAAAATATTTTTTTTCTGGAAGGAGAAACGGGAACTTTTGTTGTATTCAGTGGGGGGTGATGATTTGAGAAAGAGAAAACGGGCGAGAAAAACGAATAAAGCGTGTGAATGATGAGAAACTTTTTTAGATTCTTGCTGGGATAATGGGGATTTTTACCGGAACCCGGCGGGGAGGAAGATGGGATTTGGGGGTGGAGGGGGGTGTCGAGGTGTCCAGTTTGAGCAAGTGCGCTCCATTGCGCGGTGATTCAAACTTTTTTTTTCAAAAATCAAAATTTGAGATGATTTTTTGGGAGTTCCCAATTGTGCGAAAAATAATCTCCGAAAATTTTTTTTGGAAAAATTTCGGCGAAAATTCCCCAGAAAATTCCCGAAAAAACAGAAAAAAAAATAATTTTTGAACTACCGCTGAAAATCAAAACAAATGCAACAGAGCGCGCTTGCTTGACATGGACACCCCGTTGGAGGGTGCAATGTGATCTAGTGATAATAAATGGGTGGATAACTAGGTATGAGAATCTGAAGTGCCACGAAGAGAAATCCACGTGTGCGGGACGTGTTTTCTCATCTGACGACTCCGAATTGATAAAAAATTCAAAAAAAAAGGCAAGCTTGCTTAGAAAGGATGGTAAAGGATTTGTGTCGTTGTGCGATGAGCGGGACTAAGGGGGCGGGGACAAGGAAAGTATCACAAAGGCTTGAGCTTCGTGGCCGATGGACGATTCCATTGAAGACGAAGTGTTAAAAAACCTTCGATGAGAGGAACCGACATCGGTCAGTCGGACAGGAAGAAAATGTTCTTTGGGGGTTAAGGGGGCGGGGTCAGGGGGATGAAAACGCACATAAACGGCAAGAAAAGCAGGAGGATTGGGAGTTTTTTGAGTCTAAAGATAATGGAAATATGAGAGAAATAGAGAAAAAGAGGAGGAGGATCTGATGGGGGGATTCAGTGCATACAAATAGATAATTTTTCGATGGTTTTTTGTTCTCTCCCCATTAAAAAATGAAAGGTAATTTGTTTTCAAACGACCGGCTTGAACACATTCGGATCACACACGGAAAGAAAAGAAAGGAGGAAAGGATGCGGGAACTCCAGAAGACGACGAGATATTCAAAGAAGTTCGTATTGACGGAGATGAATGCGTTGAATGATGTCACGGCAATCGTTGAATACTCGACGAATGTTTTCAGTGTCGACGGCGCATGTGAAATGGGGATAGCAGTGATGGCGACCGTCGCTGTTCGCGGTGGAGATTCTCTGGAAGAATGGGAAGGGTTTAGAAGTGTTGGGAATAAACTTTTTCAATCAAAAATCATTTTTCACCTACACTAAAAATCCCGAAAGACGTCTAAAATGTCCCATACAGAAGGGGTAGATACTCAAGTGTTATGAAATCTTGTGCTATCGCTTAGGTGCTTTGGGATGATGAGGTGCTATAAGGGAAGTACTATTTTGGCTGGCTCTTGTGCTATAGATCAAGTGCTCATTTTTTGTCACTTTTGATGTCCCAAATGCTTTGACTTTTGTCTCATGTGCTATAAAATCGAATAACGTTAAAAATAGTACCAGAGTAAAAAAAATGGTGAAATAGCACTTAATCCATGCACAACAGCTAAAATAGCAAATGAGACAAAAAGTATAGTACATGAAACATTAAAAGTGGCAAAAATAGCACTTGATCTATAGCATAAGGGCCAAAGTTTTGAGAATTCGCACATAGAGAGAGATATCATAAGATTTCAAAAATAGCACTAGAGTACTTTCCTAGACTAGGTACACCGTGAATCATGTAATTAAAGCTCAACTAGTACTGTATGTTCTGGGCATCATAACTCGGTTGTCTTTGATGTTATAAAAACACTTTCAATTAGTAAAATGTACAAAATGCTTTTTTAAACATTTCTTCAGTTGACCATTTTTTGATAACTTAAACCGCAACCGAGATATACTGGTCTGAACATACAGCACAGGGTATACGTGAATTACAGGATTGACGGTATAGCTACCGTAGTCCTAGAGTAATCCCAGTATATCTCGGTTGTCTTCGCAGCTATCAAGACGTTTTCAACTAGTAAAATTTTTGGAATGTTTTGTTCAATATTTCTTCAGTTGACCACTTTTTGTTAGCTTCAAAGACAATCGAGGTATGCCGCTCTGAACATCAAGAACTGGGATTTAAAGTCACTTCTACACATTTTCTCAGAATTACCCGAATCTCAAACCCCTAGAAAATAGTTTCTCCCTCACTAATCTCATCACATTCCCCTAGCAACCAACTCTCCGGCTTAACCCAATAATCTCTCTACCGAATTAGACTGAGACACCGGAGACTCAAATTCCTTCTCCATAATCCCATTTCCTTTCGGATTACCTAATCCTTCGGAAACAACTTTTTTTTTTGGAGTCCCGATTATTAATAGAAGTCATATGAAAATAGATTGGGGATTCCCCAATCCCGGGTAATCCTCCAGACCGGAAATCCCGGCTAGACACTCTCCAAAATAGGTCATATTTGAGGTCAAAATGTTCGGTTTGACTTTGCGATTTCACAGTTTTGCCTAGTATTATGAAAGGATGAAATACTCACCAAAAACTCTCCACGAATGAAGTACTTGGCTCGGACGACGTCCTTGTCCTCCTGGTTGTCGTAAACGGCGTCGTTTGGCAAGTTGTATCCCTCGAACTCCGGGAAAAACGACTCGAGCAAATAGCGTTTCGCCTTGATCTTCTCCGAAAGCAAGTCCTGTTTGTTGAGGAACAAAATGACGGAGATGGTCTTGAGCCATCGATTATTCCAGATGTTTTTGAATAGAGCCAGCGATTCGCGGAGGCTGGAAAAAGAGAGAAAATACAGTAATTGTGAGGTTGTGATTGATGGGAATTTCAGGAAGTAGGGAGGATGGAGAGTTGCAGGGAAGAATCCGAAAAAAGTCCTCACACTGAGTTTCTAGAAATCTTGATTCACCGTAAACACCCTAATAGAGGTGCCCCCGATGTTTGGAGAACTATATCAGGGTCTCTAGAAGAGGTAGCAAAAAGTTGTCAACTGACGAATTATGTAAAATTGTTTAAAGAACAAGTTTTTAGTTTACAATTTTTTGGTAGCTCAACTGGGAACCAAGATATGACACCGCAAACACGGGAAACCTCTGTTGGAGTATTTACGGCGTCTTGACACTTCGCAGCTAAACGTTCCGAAACTATGACATTTCGAAACTGGTAAAAGTCGTCAAATACGATCAAAAACATGTTTTTAGTTATCTTTTACCAGTTGCGAAACGTCAGGTTTTGAAATGTCACGGTTGGGAAGCATTTCAAAAATGAGCCAAGAGAAATGAGCAAAGGATAAATAACGAGAACCATTACGGATTTTGAAATTTTTGAGAGCACTGCTATCCATTTTTTTTCCACAATTAGAAATACTCACCGATTTTGAGTGTTATCCTCCCAGAGCACCAAATTGTAAGAGGACGATGCGCAGACAAAGATGATGGCGGTGACGTCGTTGAAGCACTGAATCCATTTTCTTCTCTCGTCACGCTGACCGCCGACGTCGAACATACTGCAAGCATTTTTTTTCTCAGAGGATCCACAAACGAAAAACTCACTGGAATCTGACTTTATCCACTTCGAATTTCGTTTCAAAAATGCCAGTTGTCATGACACGACATCTTAGAATATCCTGTTCCGATGGATCATAGTTATTCTGACGTACGACGTCCACTTTGTCGAGGAAGCTGGAAATAATTCCATTTTTACACAAATTCTTTTTTTCAGAATGCTCACTATTTTGCACAATCGATGAGCTGATATTCACTGCTTCGTTCGTAGCATGCAATTACTCCCTTGTCTTTCCAGCACGTCTGAATGTGATCGTAGAATTCCTGCAAAAATGTTTTTGATTAAACTATAGATATATGTTTTTTGTTTCTTTTTTAATGTTTTGGGAAGTGGTTGAAAATTGTGGGGTGCGTAAATTTATATTTTGGGAAAAAACATGGTATTCGAGAAATAGAAAAAAAAACTCCAGGAGTACGGTAGATGGTGTCAAGTTTTTGAATGTTGGGAAATTGGGATTAAGTCACTTTTGGGTCACTTTTGGTCGGATTTCTAAGAAAAATAGAGTTTTTGAATCAGCTTGTCTAGGCGAATCTAATGAATAATGCCATGACCAGGTTTGAAAAAAACTGATCTAGTAAAAAAGCCCACCAAGTGTTTAAGTTCGGAGCAGAATATCTCGGTTGCCTTCAAAGTTGACAGAAAGTTGTCAATTAAAGAAATGTCAAGCAAAACATTTTAAACACCTTACTAATTAAAACTTTTTTGATAGCTTTAAAGGCAACCGAGTTATGCTGCACGGAAAGTACAGTACTCGTGTGCCTACTGTAAATTCTGTAATTGGTGGACACAGTACCGCATGTTCAGAGGAGCATAGCTTGGTTGTCTTTGAAACTAGCAAAAAGTTGTCAACTAATAAAAGTTTTTAAATTTTTTGTTAATCATTTCTTTAGTTGATGACTTTTTGATAACTTCAAAGGCTGCCGAGATATACTGCTCTGAACATACAGTACTGGGCGTGGCTAAAATCCAGGATTTACAGTATACCGTTCAGCCGATCAAAAACTATTTCCCCAGAAAAATATCAACTTTCTTCAGACTTTCCAATTCCCATTCATCATCCTTTTTTCCACCATTCGTTCATCAAAAAAAAACTGACTTGTGGATAATTATCCTCCGGATCGTTGGTCACACCCATCACATAATCGGCGCTAGTTGATGTGCTCGGCGAATCCAATGACACGGGCGGTTCGATTTCGGTCATTGCTTTTAATATTACCTGCAATTATCTTTCTTTCCCTTCTTTTCTTCTATGTCTGATGCTAAGGCTCAAAATTAGAAAATGGCGGCGGGAAGCGCAGTCTAGGATGTCATGCCTAAAATAAAAATATGCAATATTTTCAAGTGCTCTCCGGAGATTTCAAGATTTCCCTTTCGATTTCTTTCTGCCCCGAATTTCAAGGGTCCCCGCCGATATCTCTTCTTTTCCCATTTAGATGCTCAAGAATTACTCAACGTCCAATAGATAATCGGTGTCAAGTAAAATTCAATTAATCATAGAAAAAAAGGCAGCCGTTTCTTCCACCAAAATCACACTTTTCTCCCTCTTCTTCTTCTTCTTTTTTCATCTTCTTTTCCCTCCCAGTGCAAAAGAGCCAACACATGCACATACACACTGCCAGCATATATATCGAAGTGAAGAGAGGCAAGAAGGGGGGCGGCTCTTCTTGCGCGGGGCGGCGCGGGGTGCTGTAGTGGCGCGGCCTCTTCCCTTCTCTCCTCCATCCTTCTCGACGACAAGAAGAAGAAGAAGGCGAAGAAGAAGAAGAAGAAGAAAGACGGAAATTCTGGGGGCCCCCATAGCCTCTCTTTTCTGTCTCTCGCTCAAAAGGGGTACACTCATTCTCGAAAAATTCTCGTCGCGGGGGGCTGCGGGGGGGCCCGTCCGCAAAGGAGAAATATCAGCCACAGCTGACACATTTGTATGCATTATATGCCTTAAAATCGATAAGCGCGCAGTAAGCGGGAGGAGGGGCGGAAGAGGTTTCTAAAAATAGCTCTCTCTCCCCGGTTTTCAGCAACCGCCCCATTCGATACGAGGGAGAGACACGGGCGGCGCGCCCCACGGTGCTCCTGCTGCTTGATTTGTTTATCAACCTGAGAGCACCGACACATACTACTACTACCACCCCACCAACCGTTGTGAAGGAGGGGGAGCAAAGAAAAAATGGCTCTATAGCTTTAAATCTGATCTATATACAGCGATATACACCGCCATAACAACAAGGCCTATAAATATTTTCAGATTCTCTTATTGACCTGCATAGCATCTTTGACGTTCCGTCGAATATCTGTGATCTTCTCCCGCTTCTCCGATTCGTTGAATCCGTTGATGTGAAGAATCCGCATCTGCTTCACAATCGTGCTTTTGCCACTCTCTCCGGCGCCGAGAAGAAGCAGGCGATGAGTTGCTCGCATCACCTACAAAACAAGGATTGGGTTTTCGTCTCCCCGCCTGTGTTGAGGATGGGGATGATGATGAGGGGCGAGAGCAGGCCAAGGGATCTGTTACAACGCAAACGATGTGGAGCCCCTGGGTTTTGCTGGTTCGTGTCCTCCACCACGGGAAAACCATCGGTTTGTGTCGTCGTCGTGTTGTCCGCTCTGGCCTGCTCTGGCCCCCGGGGCAGCGACGAACTCTTTTCGCCCCTCGCCGCCTGGCCTCCGAAATTCGCAGCCCTCCCCGGCCAGTGCCTTCGCCTCTTCTTCTTCTTCTTCTTCTTCTTCCTTCTCGCCCCCCGTTTTCTGCCCATCGATCAATATTTCAACGATGTGTTGCTAGCCCCTTCGGCTTCGGAAGACGGAGGGGACGGCTTACCGGTTTAATGGCAAAGCGCTCTCCTTGTCTTCGGGGGGCCGAAGAGGGAAACAGAAAACCACCACCGCCAAAATGATTGGTTTGGGGAGGGAAGAAGAGAAGGGATCGGAAAGAAGAATTAGGCCGAATGGGGGACTGGCTGGGGCGCCCGACCACCAATTATACAACCTCTGGACAGGCAACCACATACAAAAATATTCCTGATGACTTTATATTCCAGACACTCTATCTTACAGACGACAAAGTTCTTTTTTTTCGACACTGATCACTTCCTACTACCTCTCATTAGCTGATAATGATATTTGGGTGCAAAGTAGTCAGTCATCAATCGAGGAGCCGGACACATCAGTATACTAAAAATATCTATGAGAGGACGAAAATAGAATTCTAAATAAATAAACTTGGAGCAACAGAGCAGCCCGCTGCCGAAAGAGCGAGCACTAATTTGTAAACACACTACAAATCATACGGAAATTATACTGGGTTTTTTTTTGACAGGTTTCTAATTGACAGTAACCGAAATGGCAGGGCAGGATCTCATGGACTCAGATGTTTCATAATAATTCTATTTTTAGATGTTAGAACCTGGAAAAGGTCATCAGGAATAGTTTTGAAATGGTTTTTTTTGGGTCTACAGTAAGAAAACGGAAACATACCTGCTTATCCTTTGCCAACTGCTCTTCAATCTGCTTGTTGACCTTCCGTGCTTCTCGGCCCTCGGCATCTGCGCCAGCGCCGACGCACCCCATAAGGCGCATCCTGACGCGTTGGCGACTCTGCTTCTTTCCGGTTCGATTGGCGGTGCTCCTTGGTCACTGACTGTCGATAATCGGGACAAAGGAGGCGAAGAAGCGTGAAAGGTGAACGGCGACGTGATGAGCGGGTGGTGCCAGGGGAGCCGACTCACCGAATCAGCGTTGCTCTCTTGGCCAGGGGGGAGACAACGAGGGCCCCAACGGACGGCGAAAAAATTAGAAAGTTGAGGCAAAAGAAAGAAAAAAGAAGAAAAAAAGAAGAAGAGAACGAGAGAGAAGATGCGAGAATAGATGTAAGGTACTGACGATTATTGGGAAGGAGAGGGTATGGGAAGGGGTGGGATCGAAGGATCGGAACGTTCGCAATCGGATCAGACGCACGTCGAATCGTGTTCGATGCGTGTTGCCGTTGTCGTCTTCTTCGTCGTCGTCGTCGTCGTCGTCTTCTTCTTCTTCGTGTATCGGAAAGCAGCACAGACAAGTATGCAAACGCCGAGAGAGGACTAGAGGAGAGGCAGACGCACACAGGCACACACGCACACACACACTCTCACTGTGCCCCGTGTGTTTTGTGAGTGCTAGTTGCCAGTCGCGAAGCTCCTTTTCCTCGCTCGCCTCCTCGATTGAAATGCTCTATTCATACCACTTCTTCATCTTTTCTTCCTCTCTTCTCCCGCCTCCCGGCGTCTTCTTTCCCTCTCTCTCTCTCTCTTTCTCTCTCTCTTTCTTTCTTCTAAAACTGCATCGCATCGCACCAAAACGCGACCGGACCAACACACCGCCATCGTCGCTGCCTGCCTGCCCCCCGTTTCGACTGCTCTTCTCCCCGATGCCCCCGCCTGCTTGGGTCTCCGGCTTCTTCGGCCTATTTCCCCGCTCAACTATGACGTCTGTTCCTCCAGCGCCTCAATGCTTGACACTCACTCCATCCTCGATTTCTCAGGCTGTCCCCCGACTCACCGACACGCTTCGCAGCGTCTTTCTTCAGCGACGCGGTCTTTGAAAATACCGCCAATTCGAATTCAAATTCCCCTTCGGAGACATGGGACCCCATGGATTCAGATTTTCAGATTTTATTGTTCTGGGCTTTTGGGAGGAATTTATAAGGGACTGTGCCCTTCTGTTAAGGGGCAGAGGTGATTAACAGAGGATGACCTTTATCAGAGAATGAGGATGTAAATAATGGAAGAGGGTGGTAGACTGCGAAAGTTGACTTTTGCACGTTTTCAGGATTCAGAATCTAAAATTGTTCTGGAGTGTTCTCTGACCAACGTGAACTTTTTGAAAAGGATAGGACTAAGAAACTTTGAAATCTAGAAGTTTTGGTCATTTTGAAACTACCGTAATACAAAAAACTCCCGAAGAAAGCTCAATGGAAGTAAACAGAGATTCGGTAACTTTTTTTTGGAGTTTTGACTAAATTTTTAGAATTTTGATGATAGATTCAAAACATTTAGGGTCCGAAAAGTAGGACCAAAAAGTATGAAAAGGTTCTGAGAGTTGCAAAAAGAGAAAACTGGGTCAAGTGGGGGTTACCATAGATACCGTAACCCACCACTTCAAAACTAGCAGTGTTCCCGCAAGGCTCGACGTTTTCGTATAGTTTCAAATGGGATTTTTTGTGAAATGAACATTTTGTTATCTTTTTTTTTTGTCAAGATTCTAGAATTAATTCTTACTGCAGCTCACAAAATTTTTGAAAAAGGCACCTCGAATAAAGTTTTACGAATTTTCTCTCATTTTTTTCCGTGATCTATTAACTCAATATATATCATAGCACAAAAGTGAGGAGCTAGGGTCTTGTATAATTTTCACAAAGAAAATTGTTCACCGAATTTCATAATGTCTTATCGTATGTAAGTCATGTCGTATGACTTTTCGATTGTGTGACACCATCATTGTTTTTTCAATGCGAGACATTTTAGTTTAATAGAACAAGATATTCGTTTTTGGACTGTACGGAATTCTTTCTGCTTCCATGGTTACTTTCGAATAGATTCTCAGCGTAATTAAGTGCTTATTCTTTTGAATTTTTATTTTGGAACCTAGAAATAAAGATTCTCCAGAATCCAAGATTAGAATTTGATTGAAACCTGTAAGTTTACCGCTGAAATTGCTCAAACATCATCGCAACACCGTATCCTCCTTCCGAAAAACTCGAAATGCGCCAACCTCCCACTTGACGCATTTCTCGATTTTAGCCGTTCGAAAAGCGCGCCTTCGACAAAAAGAGAAAAGCGTGACTCATCTATAAAAATGATTTCACAATCGATTATTTTAAGGAGATATAAATTGCTTATTACCTGTTCTTTTTCTTCGTATAATAATTACTCTCGACTATCGATTTTTTACTTGAAACTCGCTCAAGATTTTTTGAAATTCAATGTGAATGAAGCGTTGTTGTTTGAAACGTTTCGAAACTTGTTTTCTTGTTTTCTTGCTCATTTCACAATTTTCTGGCTTTCTTATTGTTGAATTCACTTGAGATTTCCTCAAACATCTTCTAAAAATCGTTTCAAAAATACAAATTGACCTCAACAAAGAGAAATCATTTATTGACCTTGAATCACGCCACTACAACAATAAGTTTACACTTGCAACCGCTTTTTCCTTCTGATTTTCATTGATTCCGCCGCTTTTCCTCTCAATATGATCTCAATTCAATCGATTTTTCAACAGATTATTTTCAGCGTCGTCACCTTTCGGCTCGCTCTGTAACCATGTCCAATACTGCTCTTCAGGTTTGTTTTCCAACAAAATCTTCATTAAAAACCTGTATTTTTTTGCAGAAAGCCATAGAATTGGTGACAAAAGCGACTGAAGAAGACACAGCCGGCAGATATGATGCAGCTCTGAGGTTTTACGATCAAGCCATTGAATACTTCCTTCATGCGATAAAATGTATGGTTTTTCGAAAAGAAATTCGAGTTTTCTGAACCGATTCGATGCTAAAAACGAATTGCTGATGTTCTGTTTTCAAAAATGATTCGAACTGCGGAACAAAATCGATTTTAGTGAAAGAAGCTTTGTAAAATAATATATTTTGAACAAATTGATGTTCGAAACATATAGCACAAGTGTTTGCTGCAGATTTAGCTGTAACAACTACAATTTTATAAAAGAAACATTCATTAGATACTTGTGGTCGTCGGTTGAGTTCACAGCGTTTTCATTTCAAATCCACGTGTTCACTAATCGATTTATTTTCAGACGAATCACAAGGAGACAAGCAGAAGAATGCGATCCGTGACAAAGTTTCACAATACCTGAATCGTGCCGAACAGATAAAACAATTTTTGCGTGATGGAAAACAGCAGAAGAAGCCGGTGAAGGATGGAAAAGACTCGTCGGACGAGGATGACGATAAGAAGAAGTTCCAGGTAAATTGGCAATAAAGCATTCTTCATTCTAAATATGTTTCAGGACAAACTCTCGGGTGCAATCGTGATGGAGAAGCCGAATGTGAAGTGGACGGATATTGCAGGACTCGAAGGAGCCAAAGAGGCGCTGAAGGAGGCCGTCATTCTGCCAATCAAGTTTCCACAGCTTTTCACTGGTTAGTTTTTCGTAATGTTATCTGCTGCATAGAAATAAGCCGTTAGTTGAAATTTGTGGTGATTTCCAGCCATTTCTAGCCTTGTAGAAGCGTTTTAGACCGCATTTGTCACGTAAACTAACTGAAAATCGCTTGTTGAAATTCCTAACTTTTAATTTAGCCATGCTTCTCATTTTTCATTTGAAGTTTTGTAACCTTCCCACCAAAATGCCGAATTTTTTGCGCTGCAATTGACCATACAAAATCTTTTGCGTTTTGAGAAGTTCAAATGTTTATTTTGGCAAAAATACACTGTTGGCAAGTCTGTGAATCAGGGGAATGACACTAATCGAAGGGAAAAAGACTATTCGGGGGGAAGGAAAGTATTCAGGGGAACAACAAAAGGAATGACCGGGTTTCAGAAAAATAGGCTGGAATTGGCGAGAAATATCTTTTTGAGATATGATTGGCTGTCTGTTTTTGGCTTTTTGCAAACAAGAAAAACATGATGGAATGACTAAATAAGTTGAGCCTGCATATTATGCTGTTGAGCCACATGATGATACGCTCCAGGGGGTGCCTTGTGAGTCCTGGCCGTGAGAGCCATATCCTCCTCTTTGATTATGAATATGCTGGCACCATAGAGCAGTGGAGCCACAATGCATGGAACGAAGGCGAACATTGTGCAACCGATGGTCCATAATGTCTCCTGACTCAGTCTGATGGGATCAGTCGGGTCGAAAGCGGTCAAGACGTAGAAGGGAAGAGAGTACAATGGACTGAAAAGAGAATTGAGGTTATTAATTATTCATTTTTCGTCATGGAAACAAAGCAAAAAGTGTGAAAAACAACACTTGCTCACTCACCCCAACAAGAAGAAATACACCAAGAATCTGCTCTTGTACAGACCCAGTGACTGGAAAACTATTGGACTGTGGAACAGGATTTGAAGAATCCGGAAGTAGGCAAATGAAGAGAACAATGCCGGAATAAAAACTCCAAAGATCAAAGTGTACGTCAAGAACTTTAATCCGGAATCCGAATGCGAGAAGACGCATGAACGGACAGCGGGTCCATAAATTGCCACGTGTCCGTTGGTGAGCGATGGAAGAGACAGGAGCCAGGAGATGATCCATGAGAGAACACATAGCTTTGTCGGTGATAAACCGAAAAGTTGCTCGTAGTGAATTCGTGCGAATGTGAGCAAATGAACTCCGGCGATGCACAAATTCATCATTGCCATCACAGTCCAAACGGTGACAGTGATAGAGACCTTGAAAATAGATTTATTGAGTTTTGAAGAAAAATGTTCGTTCAATTTTCTGAACTTTCAAAGTTAATTTTCTATGGTTTTAAACGAGTTAACCAGGCTAACATGATTAGCGAAGCTTGGAAATTAGTTTCCAAAAGTTGGAGTTTGTGGTGTTTCCGCTTCGTCAATTCAGCTTTTCTTGGCTAAATTTTTCTTGCTCAAGCTGATTAGAATATCATCAACATTCACCAAGACTTTTGAAAATTGTACTCTCCGACAAAAGAACGAACCTGTATCCGACACAACATATTGCTTCCTTGCAGCAAGTTGACACCAGTAAACACATTATGAATGATCACCGGTACCAGTACCAACAGAGCGATCAAGTTGGTGAAACACAAGTGTGCAATAAAATGTGATGAGATGAAGTTGTGATAGAGCTTCTGCACAATTATATAAACCAATAGTGACGCATTCCCGATCACACCGATTCCGCTGACTATTGTGAAGATCAGGGCCAGAATCGGTGACGGCGCTGATGTGTGCGTCGAGTTGTAGTACTCTTCGTCGATTTCGGATGAGTTGAAGAATCCGTACATGATTTGTTCGTGTCCTTTAAATTAGAATTGAAGAAGGAGGAATACAGAACAAAAAAAAACAGAGAAATAAGAATCTTGAGTGGTTCGGAATTGAGGCACACACAGAAGCAGCAGGAGCCGAAGAAGCGGCACAAAAAAACGAAGCGCTCCTCTCTCGTTCTCCTTCTTCTTCTTCTAGTTCCTCACTTGCTTCTTCTTCTTCTTCTCCAGATGACTGCACGCCACAGAAGAGAAAGGAGAAGACGACGTTAAGAATGCGAAGAGACCCAGAAGAAACAGAGTATTTTGTGTGAGTGAATTGTGTGTGAGCTCCAATAGGCTCCACTAGGCTTAGTGAAAACTCTGACGTCTCTTCTGTGGACCTCTACTCTCTCACTTCATAACAGAAGTAGTGGCTGGGAGCAGGAGCATCTCTCCTTTCTCTCTTCTCTATTCAATGTTTTTCGCTTCAGCAGCCAGCAGCCCTGAGGCTTTAGGAAAGACTGATGTAGAAGAAGAAGAGAAGGAGCTCCCAGACATGCTCTGCTGTCTCCGTTGATGAAGGGAGAGCAGAAAAAAAAAAGAAAACCCGTTTTCGTCACTTCTCACTTCTCTACTCAGAGACGGAGAGCGGTATCGATTAGGCTCTTTCTCTCTTCGTTTTCTTTCTTATTTCTTCTTCTTCTTCTGTGAAGAAAAACGAAAAAAGAAAAACAGAGGCCTGACACACGTGTCTATAGTCCCTCTTCTTCTCTCTCCTTCATGCGCCTATTTTTGGGCAGAGAGTGCACCCAGCCGGCGCCTTTCTCTCTTTTTTGATTAAGTTTTCAGAAGAAAAAAGAGAAGAAGAATGAGCATATGGCGAGAGAAGATGAAGAACAAGTTCCCATCGTTTGGCTTCGTCACTGCACAGCGAAAAAAAAGTGGAAATTGAATGTTTGAGTTATGTGAAGTGGATGGGAAACTTGAGCTCTTTTTTTTCGAACCGGAAGACCCTAGAGGGATTAACCCACCGAAGGATTAATCGCAGACATTAAGCTTAACATTGGACTGAATGATTTTGTTGATGTTATAAATAGCTCGACATTCTTCAGTCAATCCGATCCGATCTAAACAAGAAAACACAGATATAAACATGATGTGATGCATGACAGATCTATGAGAAATGAGCAGGGAAAAACATGTGATGGATAGGGAAGATCAGTTGAACAAAATCTGAAAAGTATTCAATAAGAGAGGAATGCATTTCTAGCTGAGGCTTGTATTTCCAGAATGCTCGAAAAAATCTCCACCAGACAGCAATTACATCAATTTTCGACAGGAATAATCTCATAACAAGAGAAAGAGTTATGGCTTTCAGCTTATGACAAAAAATGGGAAAAGAATAAGGGAATCAAGTATACGAATAAATAAAAAAGGCTATCCTATTTCAGAATATAATTTCCCAAAAAAAACTACCTAACAATGCCATTGAAAGCAAGCCAATTCAGTTTACCTTTTTCTTCCGGAAGTTCTATGGGGGTTCTAGGACAAGAAAAAACACAAACCAATGTTCTTTTTTTTTTCAGGTAACCGTAAGCCATGGCAAGGAATTCTGTTGTTCGGACCACCGGGAACCGGTAAATCATACATTGCAAAAGCCGTCGCCACAGAAGCCGGTGAATCGACATTCTTCTCGATTTCCTCTTCGGATTTGATGTCGAAATGGTTGGGAGAGTCGGAAAAGCTGGTGAAGAATCTGTTCGCTTTGGCCCGAGAGCACAAACCATCTATCATTTTCATTGACGAAATTGATTCCCTTTGCTCGGCTCGTTCGGATAACGAAAGTGAGAGTGCTCGTCGTATCAAGACCGAATTCATGGTTCAAATGCAAGGAGTCGGACTGAATAACGACGGGATTCTGGTATTGGGTGCCACGAATATTCCATGGATCCTGGATGCAGCTATTAGAAGACGTTTCGAAAAGAGAATCTACATTCCGCTTCCCGATGTGCATGCTCGCAAAGAAATGTTCAGAATCGATGTGGGCAAGAACTACAACTCGATGACCGATCAGGATTTCAAAGTGTTGGCTGAGCGGTGTGAAGGATATTCCGGTTATGATATCAGTATTCTTGTGAAGGACGCTCTCATGCAACCAGTTCGACGAGTACAATCAGCCACACATTTCAAGTAAGAAATACTGTGAAAATAATAAAGTTTCAGCAAGGAATTTCAAATTTTTTTTCGCGGGCTCAAACGCGTACTGTTGCAGGCTGTGGAAAGCGTTTGAGCCCGCGAAGAAAAAATTTAAATTCCTTGCTGGAACTTCATTATTTTCACAGTACATAAAGATATTACAGTAACCCTCTTATTTTCAGACACGTCTCCGGACCATCACCAAAGGATCCGAATGTGATTGTGAACGATTTGCTGACACCATGCAGCCCTGGAGATCCACACGCCATTGCAATGAGTTGGTTGGATGTACCTGGAGATAAGCTCGCAAATCCTCCACTTTCTATGGTGAGCTGCCACCAAAACTATAGTAACCCTCAATTCATTTTTCAATTTTCAGCAAGACATGTGCCGCTCACTAGCGCAAGTGAAACCAACCGTCAACAACACTGATCTGGATCGTTTGGAGGCATTCAAGAACGATTTCGGACAAGATGGACAAGAATAACTCATTGATCTTTTGTTTGTTTTTTCCTGAGCTGGTTGTAAATAACTGTTCTATATATTAAACACATTTTTGCATGTTTCCCTTTCTTCAGCAGCATCAGCAGCTACTCTTCTTTTTAGTCCTGTTTTTCGGCGAATTTCAGGTACCCTTTTCCACGCCCGTTCCCCCTTTTTTCAATGGCTATTCGTGATAATCTGAGTTGTCTCATTTCTCGAATTTGTAACTATTTTATTTGTCTGAACTCTCCCTAACGAATTCTCTATATGTTGCTCCCTTTGATTCCCCTCATCTACTTTTCTTTTTGAGTATTCTTTTATTGTAAATGATGAAGATTGACTACACCAAAGTGTGTATTTTTCTATAAATTTGAGAGTAGGTTAGACCAAGGAATAGGTTTCCTGAAAAATGATAATAGTCCACAGATTTTCAGGTTTTTGAGCGATTGTTAGAGAATTCCGAGATTGAGTTCCGGAAGATGTGGAGAAATAGAGTCAAAACTGAAAATATATGGCGCACAGTTTTCAGAGAGAGTTGCTCATTTATACTTTGTTTTCTGTCTGCTCCCTCCTCGTTTCCCACCCCTCTCAAAAGATTTTTTCAATTTTTTTTTCCAAGAAAAACCACAGAATCATTCATTCATGACTGAATATTGTACACAAAATAAACGAGTAATTGAATGACAACAAGACTAATTACTCTCTCGCTTCTTTTTCACAATTTCGACATCATAACCTTTGATTGGCTTGGTACATTCAAGATAATTATCCGAGTCGGTGATGGGGTGATGGAAAACTTCTTCTGTTGCATTGCTAGAAACTGGTGCTCCGAGCACCTGGGAAACCAAGGCAGGGTTGAAGAGAAATCCAAAGCAAGAGAGAGTAGCCTGCTCGAAGTTATCTAGTTTCGAGAGAAACTGAAAAATCAATATTATTTTCCTTGCTTATTTTAGAAACTTAGTTACATCTCTGATACGAATGAACTTGTTTTCGTCAAGGTGACTTTCGTTAATTTCGAATCTCTTGAAATGTGTTGCATAATTCAATGGGAATTCATCAAAAGCATTCGACATTTTTAGCTTTTCCGCTTGCTTCCATTGTTCCAAACATGCAACTTGATCCATTTCACTCGAATCTGGCATTCTTCCATCAACATAATGCGATATTTTTTCCAAAAATCTGGGTTTTAAGTACGGTAGAATTGAAAGAATGCATTTTGAACTGAACGCATTGAATTTGATCACTCTAACGGACAATTGACGGTTCAAAGGTTCCAAAATGTTTCGAATTTCGTCACAGTACTCATCGAATTCTTTCTGCTCATTAAACATGTAAATGACCACTAGTTCATCCAATTGCAATTTTGGATTCTTGAGGGTGAAAGCCAAATCATCGAATGCAATTCTCTTGAAATTATCACTAATTATTCTTGAATCTCCATCATCCTCGTACTTGTTTTTTGTATAAATCACGAAATAGTCATTGAAAGTTAAGTCGACGCTGTGAGTGTAGCAAACAACTTTCATCATTTTGCACGCTGGTGCTTGTTCTTCGACAAGTTTACGAAGGGATTTCGACACTCTACGAAGTCTCAGTCTGAAATAACTCTAATTCAGGCTTTCAGAATGATTTTCACGAGTTCAGCAAGTGTTCCCTAAGATATGATTTTTTCAAACGCCCGCGAAAGTTAAGCCACGTCCACGGGGCGTGGCTTGTCGATTTGCGGAGGTTTCTCAGTTGTTTTGCATGTTTTCGAGGGAGTTTTGCTCAATTTTCTGCAACTTTCGAGTCGATTCCGAATATTTCTTTCACTTTTCGCATTTCTACACTACAATCGACTTGAAAAACACTAAAAATGACTTTTCGGAAGATTTTGAAAAAATGTACGGCGGAGCGCACTTTCTGAAATTTCAGCAAAGTTTTTTTCAATGACCTCCGAAAAATTTTTGAAGAATTGTTTTTTTTTCGGAAAAATTCGTACGAAAAAATTTTTTTTTCAAAAGTTTTGTCCGAAAAAAATTCAGATTCCGAAAAAATTTTTCGCCGGAGTGTGAGTCCGTGATTTTGAATTCACTCACTGTTGTTTGTAGTCTAATTTCTCAAGGATCGGTCCGAAAACATCGACCGGCAGATCCGATAAGGTTGGAGAACTGCAAACAATGAATTTTTTTTTGATGACTTCATCAGTTTTATTTGTACCTTTTATTAGAATCGTCTGCACTAACTGATAGCTTCTCCATGGCTCTTGGCAAGTCTTCGTTAGGTTGTTGTTGCATTGCTTCGTTGTTTGGAGCTTTCGACATTTTTGCTGAAGGCTTTCCCTGGTTAGAAAAACTTAATAAATTCACAGTACGTAGCGAAACTTTTTTCAAGGCGCCACGTGTTTGATAGCCACGCATTTCTGCCTGAAATGTCACGCGAAATTAACGAAGCTTTTGAGAAAACTTTTTATGTGACCTCCACGTGGCTTTTCGCCATTCCAGTTATTGAAAAGATTAATTTCAGCAAAATGGAAAGATGGAGAGATAAACTGAGCAATGATGAGCTCACTGTGCTCATTAACAATCAACTAGACCTCTTTGAATAGGGTCATCTATAGGAAATCTGCGGTTTCATTCTTCAGTGAAATAGTTGATCATATTCAAACAGGGAATGAGGTTTTTTCTGAGACTCAGTGTTGAAAATGCGCAGAAAAATTGAAGAGGAAACGCAGAGCAATAGATTCGTTAGGTAGTTTTTTTTTTCAATCATTAGCCAAGACGGATTCAGTTTTCGAAGTTTCTGGAACCTATATGTTCGAACAGATAGACATGCAAAAATTGGAACGTTCATTCCGAATACGTTTTCAAAAAATGGGGTTACTGTAGCTACCGTAATCGTACAGTACTGCGGGCTCCAAGTGTTATAGAATTGAAGCGCTCGGTGACCCATGACCACAAGTCAAATAATAAGGTTCAAGGTCGCAAAAGTTATTTGGTGACAACTGCTGGACAAACTGACACACAGACAGACATTCAAACAGAGCTTGCCGCTCAGTATACAGTAGAGTTCACCCAGTACTTTATGTCTAGAAGTATGTTTCAATTGATTTTGGACATTTCAAAAAGTGACTAACTGGCTGAATGATTACTAACAAGATTGTCAAAAAAAGATGCAGATGCTGGGAAAAAATTTCAGGAATTAGGGAGGAAAGTGATGTTTCTGAAATTTGTTGTACCAAGGCAGAATGTCTCATAGAAAAGCAAACTAAGTTGTTAGGTCATCAACCAAAAGTAAGAACTTTTTTATTGCAGAAAAGGTATGAGGCAAATCTGTTTTTAGTTGAGCGATTCACAAAGTTTGAGGTTATAAAAGCAAAACTACCGACAATGGTAGTATTTATTAGATGCTGTACTGGGCGTATATGTTTTGACAAGGGAACGCTTTTCTCGCATGGGTTTTCTATTAATTGGTGTGTTTGGAAGTAGCTGTACCGTGGATTCTGAAAAAAACGCTCGCTGGAGCCTGAAAGTCTGGAAATTTTCCTCTGAAAATCTGATCAGCCCCTTGATTTTCAATACATTGCCGATATGGCGACTTTCAGATAGAGGTTTTCAGATTTTCAGAATTCAGCGAGGGCTGGAATTTTCAGAATCCGTTCACAGAAGCATCTACTTTCAGACAAACAATTCGTTGGAAACTCCGAACCCATGTCAGAAAACATTTCCTTGCGAGGTCTGAAAACTTGTTCTCCTCTCCTAAACCTGAAATTAAAAAAATCTCTATGCGATTTTGCTACCAGATTTCGAAACCCTTCTCTAAATCCGTATTTAGAAACGTCACTCTAAAACCAAATCCATCATTATCCATTAGAACAACACACGTCCCTCCATTCGCCCCCCTCTTCTCCTCCATTTTCTTCTCCTTTTACTGCTTCATCTACTATTTTGACTCCATTCCACCCCTCACACTTTTCTCTCCGTCTCTTCATATCCTCCACTATTTCTCTCATTTCTCTATTCCTCTAACTCTAAAATCGATGGAAGAAGAAGAAGAAGACGTGGTGCTCTTAGAGCAGAAGCCTCCTCGTCCATTCGTCTATTTCGAAATTTGGAAATGAACGCTCCCTTCCTTATTTTTCTGATGATTTATCGAGTCAATGCACAGGTTTGTTTCTTTTTTTTGAAGAAGGTTTTAGGGGATACTGTAGGATTTGAGATGTGCAAATTGAATTAGCAAGACAGCAGAACGGAAAATTGAGGGAGTTTCTAAAAAAAAAAACGCTTTTCTGAATCTGAAAATCTTCTCAGAATCCTGGCAGCATTCTAGGAGGAATTCTGATATTCTAGAACAAATTTTTAACATTTTTGAGATTATCAAAACAAAATTTTTCAGTACGAACCACAATCCAACATCGATCGCCTGGCACAGAGACCTATTCTACCACAATGTCCAAGTGAGTTTTTCTTTTTAAATATTGACTGTCACATTTTCTGAATTGAGTTTTTTTTTGAGAAAGCGAAGAATCTTTTGAGAAAACTCATTATTACAGAAGTTTCGGAAATATTCCAATTCGAAAATTTTTAGGAATATGAAATTTGAAATCGGGCAAGTAAATTTTGGATTAAGAGGCCTGTAGATAGGGCGCACTTTCTGACATAAAAATCGCTCAGTCCTAAATTTCGGATCAATTTTTTTCGAAACGACAATATTCTGGCCGAAGATCCGACAACTTGACGGCCCTGATATCTCACCACGAAAACTACCGTATAACTTTAATTGCTACCGTAAGATTTATCGAATTTCGTCTTTCCATCGATTTTCAGAGAGTTTTTTCTAGCTCTTACTCAGAAAAAATATGAATTTTTGTTGAAAATCGAAAAAAATTGATGAAACTCGGTAAATAAACATACATTTTCGGAATCCACAATGTCATAGTCTGTACAAAAATTCAGTCTCGAGTCGCAACTGGGAGCTTGAATATGGCCCGGTTCTGATCCGAAAAGTTCTAATACGGGTCAGTTCTAATGCGACCAGTTCTAATGCGGGGTAGCACCCAGAAAGTGCGCTCTAACTACGCCTAGATTTACTCTCCTAATTTCAAAATTCATGTTCCTAAAAGCTACTAGATTGTTTCCGATATAAAATACTTTTGAGAATTCTGGCAATGAGCTATTTTGGGCCTAATAGTTTCCGTTTTCTCAATAAAGCACACTTTCTGACATCCCTACATAATGTAGTACATATGTATCTACGTGAAGAACCATGACATTTTCAGTGCCTTTTTTGAAATCCGAGCCCCTTGTCACATCAAAAATCTTCGTGACATATCATTTTCCCCATCCTTGCCACCAATATTAACGTCACCCCTCCTCCAATTTCCTTCTCCATCCATCCATTTTCCAAAAAATAATTTCAGGAGAATGGGAATGGGCGTGTCGGAATGGTGAATGTATTGCACACTACGACGTCTGCGATGGAATCACTCAATGCACCGATGGATCCGATGAATGGAATTGTGAGGCGAGGTTAGTTTTGAAGGAAGGGAGGAGGTCACGGGAGAGAAGGTTTTTGAAAAAAAAACATTTTTTTGATTTTCTTGTGGAACTTTACTTTTCAGAAAAGTTTCAGACGGAAATTGAACTGTTTTTTTTTGTGGAAATGTGACAAAAAATTTTCCAATTTTCCCCACTCCTCCCTCTCTTCCCCCAATAAAATAATTGCTTTTTCTTTTTTCTCCCTCCCACAGTTTTCTTTCTTATCAGTACCTCCAACTCATTCTTTTTATTTCAATTTCCTTCTCACAAAATTATTGATTTTTAACAATTGGGTTGAGAAATGAAAAGAATCCCTTCTGAAGATGATTCTTCTCTATTATCTGAAATTCTGAAACAGGAGATTACCGATTTTCCGGAATTATTTGCGGTGGAGTGAGTTAAAAAATGTTATATGAACAAAAAAAATTAGATTCTCAAAATGAGTTATTTTTCCAGAGCGGGTGCCCCGATGGCTCGAGAAGGTGTGGCACCACAGGAAACCAATATGGCACAGGCTACGGTAGCAGCTGCAGTGAAGGAAGTGACAACCGTGGCTAGTACAGCTTCAGGTGAGATTTTTTTTGGTTTTAGTAATAGGATACAGATGACACTGGTAGGCGATGTGTCCATTTTGAGCAAGTGCGCTCCACTCAAATTGCGAGGGGATTCAAATTTCAGTTTCTTTTTTCAGTTGCTCGGATTTGTCCATTTTTCTATTCTGGATCGTTCGCTATGAAATTTTCTTCAGTTGCTATTTGCTATTGGTGTTTGCTATTAAACTTCTTATTTGCTAGAGACGTGAATACTTTGCCAGAAACGTAGATCATCTGCTATTGCAATAGCAAATGATCCATACTACTAGCAACTGAGCTACTAAACTTTTCTGGTGTAGCACATGAGAAAACATCAAATAGCAAAAGATCAAATCCTAGCAACTGAGAAATAGCAAATTATCAGCAAGCAGCTGAGCACTTGCATAATTTTTATGAAATGACAAAAAAAATTCAAAATTTTCCGTACTTTTGCAACGCGCTGAACGTCCGATAGAACGCACTTCCATTATTTCTGAATTTCGGTACGCCAAATTTGCTCAAGAACAAAGCGTACAAGTTTTCCTCAAAAAACAAATCCAAATTTCCAGGAACCGTCACCATTCAATACTCCCACATCCTCCTTGCCCTAGCTGCCTTCATCGTACTCGCTGTCGGCGTGGTTACCATAATCCGAAAACGATCCCGTCAGAAAACTGGATTCCGAAATCGACGAGGTCGTGGTGGTGGAGGACCGAGTATACTTCAAGACGATTCAGATGAAGATGATATTCTGATCAGTTCAATGTATTCTTCTTCATGATTTTACGCCCAGAATCTTGTTCACTTCTTTTATCGGGTCAACACATTGTTTTAACTCATTTTTTTTTGAAAGAAATAATAAAAATTTATAATTTTGAAAACTATTCTGCTGAAAATCTAATAATGATCCTCACAGGAATGTCTGCAACTTCCGTTGAACAAAATTTCCAAACTTTGGTTCTAGCCTCCGTGAAGTTGGGATTAATCAGACTCCAGTTCGAAAAAAACTTGATCACGTTAAAATAAATATTATTTTTGGGCATGCCACGATTGCCACGTTGGCTAATTGCTCTTATTCCCATCCGAGAAGAACGTGTATTGCAACTTTATTGATTTTTGGTTTTCAAAACCACATCTTCAAGTCAATTATCAATGGATTATTGTTTCCAAGACGATATCACCGGAACGGCATTGAAACAGATTGTCCTCAAATTCATTCCGCATCAGGTATGGGAGTTTTAACACTGGAATCTCACTTCTAACAATCCTATTTACAGTTTATCAAGAAAATAAACCTATCCGAGATTGGATTCGACAATCCGGCAAGACAAAATGATGGAGGAGAGAGACTGTTGCAGAAATTGATGGACAGAGCACCCGACGACATTCGTAAGTTTTATGAAAAAAGGATTTTATAAATTAAACTTAATATGTATTTCAGGAATGTACGGAACAGCAAAAAAGCTGGCAAGGAGTCTTCAAGAATATCAACTTTTCACTTCCAGTCACAAGTTTTTTGAGATGAATATCACCGAAGAGTATCCAGATATGCGTTACGTTCATCTAAGTCAGAAGAATGAAAAGTTCATTTCAAAACAAGATTTACTCGTTCTGATCAGAAGCCTCTATTCCGGAATGTTTTCGAATGTAAGTGGCCAAAATAATTAAAGGAGGACTGAAGTCCATTTTCGATTCCTGTAGATTATCACATTCTAAGAACGTTTCCCTCTTGAAGCACATGTCAAAAACAGCTCTGAAAAAAGAAACACCGTTTCAAACCCCTCCTCACTACGCATCCATACGTGGAACTACTTTTCATATGCTTTTCATCAATTTTCATGATTTTCTACCACAAAAAAATGAGTTCCTTATTAGAAAAAACAGTGAAAATCGATTCCACGTGTGGCCACGTAGTGGAAAAAATTCGTCCACAGAAGTGGATTTCATGGCGGTATGCTGAATCAGAACTGTTCCAAATCGGAACTTTTTCCAAATTAGATATCTCAGAAATGGCGGAGCTAGAAAAAAGTTGCCAACTGCAAACTTTCTCAGAATTGAGTTTGGAGCAAGTTTGCAGTTGACAACTTTTTTCTAGCTCCGCCCACTTTTGAGATATGGACAGTTCTGATTCAGCATACCGCCGATTTCATCTATTTTGAAGCGGTTAATTTCGTTTCAGTTTTTTTTCTGATTTTTGACTTGTGCGTCAAGAGGCGAATGTTCTCGAAATTTGCTAATCTTCCGGAATCGAAAATAAAAAATTTGACTTCGGTATTCCTTTAAGCCTTATAGCTAACTGACTAGGGTATAGGTTCAAAGCATATTGTAGAGAATTGTATTAATTAGTCAAAGTTTCAAATTTCTAAAAGGTAGTATATGAGCAAAAGTAGTATATAAGTGAAAGTAGTAAATGAGGAGGTAGTAAATGAGTAATTGCCGAATTTTTTTTTGGATTTCAGCCAACTGAATTTGGTCGTTCGATGATGATGATTTATTTCAAGTCATGTGAAGAGAAACTGGACGGACGTCTCGAATTCATTCGATTCGATGAGAAGTTTATCAACAAATTTATATTGCCTTCCGAAGAATTCGATGAGAAAACAATTAGAGCCATCAGAACACTGCCCTCTATAGAAGAGCTTTTTTACGATTGGAAGGAATTTCTTCCCGGATTGTCAGAGAAGAACCACAAAGCAGTTTTGGATGCTCTCAAAGCACATTTCAAGCAATTTCCAGTGGAAGGTGTCGACTCCAATTATTCAAATATTCAAAAATATGTGACCACTACCTTCAAGTTTCTACAACATTTATTGATGCTCCAGGGAAAGATCGCTTCATTCCCAGACTTCTTTCTTCCGAATCCCTCCAACGCTCCGATTGTTGTGAGATTATTTGATTACGGTGGACAAAAATTTGCCATGAAAGAAGAACTAAATCAGGCATTCGCTTCGATTGATTCCAGTTTCAAGAAATGGAAGACCGAAGAACTGAATGGATTCATACCAGTCATCTATTTTGAGGAAATCGAACGGGACTTTGCTCATTTCGTATCCCAGATTCATTTTATCGACTTTCCATGCGACATTCCTACAACAAATCCACCCAAGCCTATTGTCACTCCATCTGGTAGTTTCTGTGTTTATGGTCGGGTCGCTTCCACATACTCATTGATGTATTTGTGTGTCGTGTTAAAAGTGATTCAAAAAGTGGGGAAAAAGAAAAGCCTTATGATGGTCAAGTATTTGAAATGGTATCAAGAAGAATTCCCGGATGATAAACTTCAATACTTTATGACATGGGAAAAGTTTGAGTATCTACTACAATACACATCAGATTATTTCAAGGAACTTGAAAGTGTAGAAGCCAAGTATATTGTCAGGGATTGGAATAAGGAATACACTTTGGATGATTTAAGATCGGACTTGAGATATACGGGATTGGTAGACATGTTTCCTGATATTGAAGATCATGCAGCAGCTGTCTATGAGGAGACCAAGATGGTTTTTAATCTGGATCAAGTGAAATCATCAGACATGTTCACACTTGTTGGATTGTGTCAAGTGACGGCCATTGTTAAATTGAAATCATCGGTGAGTTGATTTTTCGGGCGGTATGCTGAATCAGAACTGTCCCACATCCCAAAAGTGGGAGGAGCTAGAAAAAACTTGTCAACTGCAAACTTGCTTCAAATTTAGTTTCAAAAAAGTTTGCAGATTATTATCAATGTATCATAGGTCCTTTCGCTAATCTTTTCTTATTGTCATGAACTTATCATACTGATAGATCTGTTTTTCGATTTCTATTTTAAAAAATGATTATGTGGCACTCATTATTCGGGTGTGAAGCAGGACGAGTGCTCCACTTATCTGTCTGCCATATCATCTCTATCTCTAAAAAAGTCGCTGGTTAGACTAACATATTGATGTGTTAGTTCAAAGTTGCAGTCCAAGTATTGTCTACAAGCCAGTTTCATCGTGGACGATTGAACT
>GL379910.1:13202-41099 GCA_000143925.2 Caenorhabditis brenneri | reverse complement strand
AATCGCTTTCTGAGCTTCTGAACATACCAACGAAGCTATAGTAGGCTGCTATAAGGAAGAACTAATAAATTAAGATCGCTCAGAATTCTCCACAAAAGCTCCAGCCACATTAATTTCCCCTTGGCTCCAAAAAGCGTGCTCTTGAGAAGGGTATGCTTTTTGGCACCCATTTTTGTCATCCTAGCATCATCCCCCCTCCCATAACATCCGTCAAAATGACCCCTCCTTCCCTATTCAGTTCTTCTCACTCTTTTCCTCACTTTTTTATATCGGAAGACGAGGGTTTTTGTCCTTTATATGTGTCAGTATACTCTTAGTCTATTCGACCTCTTCTTCCTCAACTTGTAACGATATGTGAGACCTACTTTTTAATCGGCTTTTTTTAAAAAAGGAATGGGAAATCTTCCGTGGAGATGATGAGAGTTCAGAAGTGCAAGGTGGATTAGGGTTTTGAGGTTGAAATGTTGCATAGATTTGGGAGTTTTTATCTAGGAAGGCACGGTGTCCGGGGTTAGGATTTCTGATTTTTCTGAAATCACTGTATTTTCAGAGCAGCGTATCTCGGCTGTCTTTAGTACTACCAAAAAAGTTTCAACTAATAAAATGTGTAAAGTTTCTTGGTGAACATTTCTTTAGTTGACGACTTTTTGATAGCTTTGAAGGTAGCCGAGATATCCTGCTCGGAAAATACAGTACTTGGTGGACCAATCCTGTCAACAAAGCCCATGTTTAGAGCGGCATATCTCGGTTGTCTTTGAAGCTATCAAAAAATTTTCAACTAGTAAAATGTTTGAAATGCTTTGCTCATCATTTTATTAGTTGACTACTTTTTGATAGCTTCAATGGCAACCGAGATATCCTGCTATGAAAATACTGTACCTCCAGATCAGGCTCGATTTTTGGTAACTTTGCTATGTCCTGAACCCCTGAACCCATCTTGCCCTTTCCCTATGGAACCTTTCCGTACTTCCTTCCCCCTTTCTCCTAATTCAATTTCTATATAAAAGTGTCAATCAACCTTTTCGTTCAAACTGAAACTCTCCTATTCGATTCCTTTTTTTTTCAATTCTTCCATCCTTTCGGCTTGTCACTCTTACTAGTCATGCATAACCGATCAAATTTACCTTGCTCCTTTTTCTCCTTTTCGGTCCATGTTCCATATATATGACCGCATGCATTTTTGATCGAGTGTCCGTCAAAAAAACCAGAGACGGCGGCGCTGAAATATATAGTGTTTCAACGAATACAAGTGCAAATTGGTTCTATGGTCAAGCAGGAGTTTTAGGAGGAAAATTGAAAAGGTTCTGAGCTATGAGAAAAGAACTAGAACAGGTGATTGATAAATCTAAAGTTTCAGAATTTCATGTAATCAGATACCTATCACCTAGTACTGTATGTTCAGAGCAGCATATCTTTGTTGGCTTTGAAGCTGTAAAAAAGTGATCAACTAAAAAAATGTTAAGCAAAGCATTTTGAACATTTTACTAGTTAAAACTTTTTTGGTATCTTCAAAAGCAACTGAGATATACTGCTCTTTAGGTGGTGATCCTCTATTACAAAATTTATTGTAGCTTTGTCTGGTGGTTTATGGCTCTTTATCACCTATATTACTTCTTCTTCTTCTTGCATACTCGTGAAATTTTGGGGCCAAACCGACCATTCCCAAGGCCCTGAAGCCCGGATTAAAAATAATTTGAATGTTTTTTTTTGAAAAATATTGCACTTTTTCAGAAAATTTTAAATTTTCTCACTGAAAATTTTTCAAAATAGTGTAAAGTGCTTCAAAAACCAAAAACTACTGTTTTTATGCTCGAAACAACCCTGGAGCACGGAGCTATCAATTTTTCAAAACTCGCGGTAAAACTCCAAGCCAAGCGGGCCGAGCAGGTCGGGCCTCCGGGCCGTCACAAGTATGAATTTTTGGAGTTCCAAAACTTTTGACAATGAGCACACCAACCCCTTTAAGACCCCCCCCCCCCAATCTACTACTCCCTAGAACCTTCATCTTCATTTTCCCAACCAATCCCAATACAATACCTATATCCATTCTCACTCTACTCCTTCAGCAATTTTTCCATTTGCAAAGTACCATTAGAATAACTCATAGAAGTTCAACTGAACATTATTGCTAGCTGATCACACAACTTTTGGGAAGATCTCAAGCTGTTACCTGAAATACACATGGGGATTGATGTGACAAGTATCATTTGACACATGTGTCCTAGATATAAAATTAGCAATAAGAGCACACTTCGCAGGAATCGGCAGAGGACATTGAACTTTTCCCAAAGGGATGGATATGTTGACTTGGATGGGGAATTAGAAACATATAAACTCTAGGTATTTCCCGAAAAAATCGTCTAAAACACCTCCGATTCTAATGTTTTGATGCGTTTTCCCGATTAATTTTAGTTTCCACCACACACGCACACACATAAAATATAGTGTAGAAAAAGAACGGTAGGCGCTGCCTTCTCCCACCTCCACGGGCGGTTCAAAAAAGTTCATTCAATCTATTGAAGATAGTTGAATAGATAGAGATATCTGTAATTTAAATCTGAGGGAAACGAGAGACTGACCCTACATTTTTCAACACATAAGATAAGACACGGTTTTTACGATTCATCGTTGGTTACGCACAGAAAAGTGCATATTTTATTTAGGAGATTGCGGATTTCAAGGACTTTATATATGTGGAAGAGAATTTGAGGGTCAATTGGTTTAGATAGTCACATTGCCTTCTACTAGCCAGACTTCTAGAAACCACAGCTTTGTAGTCCCTTGCTGGAAAATAAATTTTTATTTTTATATACTAAATACAATTTTTTCCTGGCAGCTATACGATGTTTATCGTCATTTCTATATCATAGAATATTCTGAATTTGGCCTCATTTTTTTATTGCTTTTGTTCCTGGCATACTTTTTCAAATCAGACCCGGCAGGGTTGCAACCGGCCGAGCCGAGATTATTTTTCCTCCGGCCCGGCCCGGCCGGCTCGGCCCGTTCGGCCCGGAAAATTACCGCGAGTTTCGAAAAATCGAAAAAATATACCCTAATTTTGTGCTCAAGGGGTATATTTGAGTTTGGCAACAATTAACTATTACAGAGAAAGTTTTCGGTCGAAAAGTGTTGAAATTCTGAGAAAAAATTCAAAATTTTTCAAAAAAAAATTTAAAAATTTTTGAACCCGGGCCGGCCGGGCCGGTCCGGCCCGCCGGCCAGCCCGTCAGATTGCAACTCTGAGACCCGGTATGGCTTTGGAAAATTTTCAAAGTCTGACCCGGCCAGGCGGGCCCAGATTCGAAGAAACTAACAATAAAAAAAAATTGCCTTACCCTGACCCTAGGCCCACCGGCCCATGAAAATTTCTATTTGGGCCCTGTCCGACCCAACCCGACCCGGATTTGGACAAGTATAGTTCTTGAAGTTTTATTGGCTTGCGAATATTGTTCTTTGACTCCAAACTTGCTATTCGGAAAAAGTGGTGTTATGGCTATGCAGTTCTATGAGAACACACCACAAGTATTGAACAAGAAAAAATAATGTTTAGCAGTATTCAAAATTTTCGGAGCGGCTAAAACTGCTTCTGAGTTTTCAATTGACCATCCAAGTCAACCGATCCATCCCTTTGGGAAAAGTTCAATGTCCTCTGCCAAGTGTGCCCTTATTGCTAATTTTATATGTAAGACACCTCTGTCAATTGATACTTGGCACATGATTCTACTGTTGGGTATTTCAATGAACAGCTTGAGATTTCCCAAAAAGTGTGTGATCAACTAGCACCAATGATCGGATGAAATTCTATGAGTTAATCTAATGGTACTTTGCAAATGGAAAAATTGCTGGAGGAGTAGAGTGAGAATGGATAGAGGTTTTGAGATTGGTTGGGAAAATGACGATGCAGGTTCTAGGGTCTGATAGATCAGGAAAGTCAAAGTTTTTTCATAATCAGAGGTTATTTTTCTTTTCTGATCATTCAGTTGAAGCAATCCTCATTTCCTAACATGTCCAAAAGTTCAATTCAGCACCATCATCAACATGCTACAAAAGATTTTGAAATCAGCTTATTATTTGATGTTTCCGCAACATCAAAGAAAAATAGTTCGCCTCGTTCTTTTCTAACTGTATGCTGGTTTGATCATTTTGTGACATTATCAGATAGTTGTCAAACTATGTGATAGCATATTTTAATCAAATAGAAAGAGAGAGAGAAGCATCAGGTATAATATGCAACACTATGGGGGAAGGTTGGAGGTGGTAAACGAGGAAGAAAGGGAGGAGAAGAAAGGACGATATGAACTAGAGGAGAACTGATAGTATGACACTTTATTCTGTTCCAGGAAAATAATAATGATGAGGTAGTTAAGTAGGGTGACGTAGGTGGGTTCTGGATGTTTCTGCAAAATGATCTACCGTAAAATCGGTGATAGAGGTACCGTACCAAATGTTCAGAGCAACATATCTAGGTTGTTTTCAGAGTTATAAAAAAGTGATCAACTAGAGAAATGTGGAAAACTACATTTCACACATTTTATTAGTTGATCACTTTTTAATAACTCTAAAGGAAATCGAGATAAACTGCTCTGAAACAGGCTTGCTCGAAATTTTTTTTTTCAGAAAACTTCGAAATTTTGACAATTTTGGCTTAATCTTGATACTTCTTGCTTTCTTAATTTTTTTGAAAGTTTCACCGAAATCTTCGCCAATTTTAACCCCAAATCAGTTTGAAGAATTATATCTTATTAGCACGGCTTCAATGGAATGTTTTCCGATTTTTCCGAATTTTTACGGAGACTCTGTTTTTAGGTACCCTATAATTTTGAGCTTGACAGATTCTGAGAGCTTGTCCAAAATTTTTTTTCGCAAACTAACCAAATGGACCCTCTCCCCAAGTCTTCAATCCTAACCCAGTGTTCCTAGCGATCCCATATTCCCAACCAATTCAATCAAGATTTTCCATCCATTCTCACTCCATTCCTTCCATTAACAAAGTACTATTTGACACGTACGAGAAACCCCATATGAGTTAATCTGAAAGTAGGTGACCAGTTGTTCACACAGGCAACTCAATTCGTTCCCTGACACATACAACATTATCAGGGGCTCAATCTTGATAGTCCAAGTATCATATGTCGCAGCTGGTATGGCAATAAATTTTATACTCAACATGACAGGTTATGTCAAGACGATGCATATTCCCATAAGGATTTACTCCTAATGGAAGGTACAGAAACTCAGAACTGTGTTACCTGAGGTGTCCAATAATTTTGAAAACTTTGTGTTCTTTCGTGCTCTAATTATTTCTGATTTGAGCTTGCGCAACTACCATACGTTCTGTAAAAGAGGTACTGTCTGTTCAAGAGAACATATCTCAGTTGTCTTTGGAGCTATCAAAAAGTTGTCAACCAATAAAATGTTTAAAATTTATCAATAAACATTTCTTTAGTTGATCACTTTTTGATAGCTCCAAAGGCAACCGAGATATACTGTTCTGATGGTTGTGCGTAGCTCTATCTTACCCTTGATACCGTAACTCATTTCCAAATTTCCAAATTTTGTGTCCAAAAACCTTTTTACCATGTGTAGCATCATCATCACTTGTGATCATTCATTTTTCTCTCCCATTGACTATATAACAAACATGGAAAAAGGACGTGACGACCTCAGTTTAATTCTTCTAGTTCACCTCGTTCTTCTTATCACTCTCAACTATGGGCACTCGTTGCATATTATGCGTTAATAAGCATTTTAGAGTTTCTTTTCTCGAAGAAGATGACACTTTTCTTTTCTTTTTTTGATTGCTAGACTCTGGACTCTATTTTAGGCACTTCAATTCAAATTTCAATTTTGTTTCTCAAGTTTTATCGTGAAACTTTTCTCACTACCTAAACTCAATGAGTCATAAACTCCGAGAAAATATATCAGTGGGTAGATCAAATGTCTCAATCATCATCCATATATTCACTTCCAAAAGATATCTGCCAGGTTGTAAATAAATGTCTCTTCGTTATTCAAGGGGGGGGGGGGGTCAGTTGTAAATCTGTTTTACCTCATCTCTTTCTGGAGACCATATGATCTCCTTTTTGCATTCTTTTTTACTCCTTATGTATTTTTTTTTGCTTTGGCGGTTTCTGATTACAACAAAGTTTTGAAAATTTACTAGATTTCGCCATGGCGCAGCTACCCTATATTCTGTGTTCAAAGCAGTATATCTCGGTTGTCTTTAGAGTTATGAAAAAATAGTCAACTAATAAAATGTTTCAAATGTTTTGCTCCACATTTCTTTACTTGACCACTTTTTCATAACTCTTAAGACAACCGAGTTATGCTGCTCTGAACCTCCATAACAGGATTTACATTATCAAATTGCTACCTCGTAACAAATCTCAATCTAAGCTTTGGTATCTTGCAAAACTTTTATCCTTTTTTTGAATTCTCCAAAAGTTCACTATTTACGGGGGGCGTGTCGAAAACATCTCTGACCTACCCTCTCGTCTCCCCCAGGCATCAGAAGAAGCGGCGCTGCGGGAGAGGCTAGAGAGACGACGGAGGTAAACATTGCACTTTTTCGGACCGCCCACTTTTTTTTTCGAAGAAACACACACATATCTTGTTGTCTCTCTGCGTCTCAAAGTCTCTCCCGTTTCTGTCACCCCCAGGTCTCCGCCCCATCCCTTCCCTCGAACGAACCGATCTGCCAGACCACACACACACCATGGTTCGAGATTCGAGGAGAGAGTTTTTTTTTGTTTTTGTTGTTTTGCTTTTGAATTTTTGGGGACGAGGGCCTAGGTATAGTTAGGCCCCCCATGCTCAGCCTAGTGAGCTTCCTTGGTCGTTTAGGCTACCTCAGACCATGCTTAACCTACTAGGCTACTGTAGGTTAGCATAGTCTACTAGGCCATGCGCAGCTTGCTAGGCTACCCTAGGCTATACGTAGCCTACTAGGTTACCATAAGATACCTTGGCTTACTAGGCTACTGTAGGGTATCATACGGTTCTAGGTTACTGTAGTATTCATGTTGCTACAGTATTCTGTTTGCAGTCATTCGCATTATAATAATTTGATCTACTACTATTTATTATTATTATTGTTGCTCCTTCTTCTCTTATCATTCCACTGTTTACACTTACTATATTTTTTGGCTCCACACCACGCCCCTTTCCATTTTGATTACTCCATATACCATCTTTTTTGTTATTTCTTTATTTTCTGCCTACAGTTTTTGCAACCTCGCTCTAATCTCATTTTTTTGCTTCCAGAAATGTTCACAACGGAGCAAATTGAATTGATTCGGAAGCTCCGTACCACGGGAATCTCCCCGGATCAGATGCTCAAAGCGTTCACAGATATGGAGCCGGAGAATAATAATAAATTGGCGGCAGCCGCACTCTATAGCCCTCTTCTGGTGCAACATTTGACGTCGACACCGACGACTTCGGCAGCACTGCCCACAGTTACAGTACCTCCCACTACAGTAACCCCAGTGATAACTCCTACAGTACCCCCACCTTCTAACCTGAGCATCCAAACCGTCCCGCCACCATCTCCAATCATCATTCCAACTGCCGCAATTAAATCTGAACACTCATCCACATCGACGTCTCCGTCACTCTTTGAACATCCGATCTGTTCGAGTGCTCCACGACCGATCAGAAGTCAAAGGACGCCAATGAAAGAGATCACGACGTTGGATGATCCGACCGAGTTGGAAGAGTTTATGCAACAAGGAGAGGAGGCGTGTATTCTGGATATGAAAGGATTCATTACACAGTATTCATTGAGGCAGACTACCGTTGCGATGATGACAGGTTAGTTGGAATTTTTATGTGTTCGCGATACCATGAGCATTATGACACTCCGCGAACACGGGCAATGGGCGATTTTTGTATAATTGCGATTTTGAGCTGGAAAAACGGATTTTTCTATAAAAAGAAAATCATAGAAAAAACGACGAAGTGATACATATCGAACATATTCGAGCAAAAATCAACCGAAAACCAGTATCGCATCAATTTTTCCAACAAAAACATTTTCTAGCTGGTTTTTCGGTCAATTTTTGCTCGAATATGCGTGATAAGTTTTATTTTGTCAATTTTTTGATAGAAAAAAAGCAAAAAATTAGTGAAAAATGGGTTTTCTTAACAAAAATTGTGAATATACAAATAAAAAACGAAAAAAATACCCACACTAAAATCGCACGTCACCCGGAATCGCGGAGTGTCGTACCGGCACATATACCGTAACCTGAACATGAAGAAAAATCTATTATTTTTTTATTCTCCAGGTGTCTCCCAACCGTACATCTCAAAACTTCTCAACGGAAATCACCGTGAACTCTCTCTCCGTTGCCGTAAAAACATCTACTGCTGGTATCTGAATTGCCGTCGTCATCCCATCAAACTCTCCGCTTTCCTCAATGATCCATCGACTCGTCTCGAAACGAATGGCGACGGAGAACTGATTCCACAACGAAGAGAACGATACGTGTTCCGTCCAATCCTCATTCGAATGCTCGAAAGCTTTTTCCATCAGACCCCATTCCCTGATTTGCCACGTCGCGTCGAAATCGCCACCGCCTGTAATCACTTGCTTCAATTGGACAAGAAAGGTGTCAGTTTGATGCCAAAAGAGGTCGTCTCCCCTCAGGTCGTGTCCAATTGGTTTGCCAATAAGAGGAAGGAGTTGAGAAGAAGGTCTGCCGAAGCGACAACGTCTTCTGCTTCCTCCACGTCGTCGGCTTCAGTGAACAATGATGCTGTGAGCGTTTCGAGCATGAGTCCACCATCCAGAGATGAAGAGGTTCGTATTTTACTGTTACTGGGGAGTTGGTTATACCGTAAACCATGTAGTTTTGGCACACTGTATGTTCCGAGCGACATATCTTGGTTGCCTTTAAAGCTAGCAAAAAGTGATCAACTAAAGAAATGTTAAGCAAAACATTTTGAACATTTTACCAGTTGTAAACTTTTTGATAACTTCAAAGACAACCGAGTTATACTTGTTTGAACTTTCGCATGAACTTTTCCCAGCAGCCTAGACCATAAATTTATCAATCTCACCTCAATTTTATATCATCTAGGATATATTTAGGATCCTTGTAAATCTGTCCCCAAGGTCTCCCTCAAACAAAAGATTTTTCTTCCAGATGACATCTCGCATCACGACTCCGGATACTCCTGAATCTTCTACAGACGTCACCACCACTCCTCCCCAACCGTTCCTGATCAAATCTGAAAACACCCCGTCACCTCCTACCACTTCCTTGGCCACCACACCTCTTGCCAACATCACCACCACCTCAACACCATCATCAACAATCTCGATTCCATCAATCATTCCACCAAATCCATCACCTCTTGAAATTTTTGCAATGGCTCGTCAACTTGGAATTCAACTTCCGTTATTCGATCAGACTGCCACTTCTCCACTCCTTCCAGCATTGACTGGGGGTTTCATGCCGTTTCCGATGGCTGGATTCTATAATAGTCCGGTTTTGAAGACGGAGTGATTTTTGGGATTTTCGTAAAAACCAAAAATCCCAAAAACCCTTTTTTTTTCACCAATATCCTATTTTTCTTCTCTTTAATTATTTCTCCATGACAACCGCCATCCTACCAATTCTTTCATATTCCTCTTCCTGCCCTTTATCCCTTCTACTTTTCTCATAATATTTATTAGCTTTTTAGAGCTTTTTTGTCTTCAATATGATATTACGAGTTCCCACCCCACCCACACCCTGCTGTCCCTTTAATTCTCTAATAATTGGCTTTTCCTGTCATTTTGTACGGTATCGCTTGCCCTTTTTTGTTTTTTGTTTTCTTCTTATTTGAAGATTTCGTGCTATTTTTTGTTTAAAGAGACTGGAATAATAAACGAGTTTCAAGTCTAGAAATCGAGTTTTTTTTTGGAAAAGTTCAGAAATTTCTAATTTTAGAAGAGGCCGAAAGAAAAAAAAACTGACCATGTCTTGTCTGAAAATATGCACTCGGAGTGACCATAAAATGATAGTTCTAACCGTGAAAAATGACTGATTTTTGAGCTACGACGTTTTTAAAGTCAACCGCATTTATATATGACGATTTCAAGCGACCTGACTCCGTACCCAATGGTGTAGGCGGTTAAGGTTATGACCCCTGTGAGTTCGAACCACACTGAGGTTTTGGTTTTTGTTTTTTTTCGGAAAATATTTTTCTATGTTCTCCGATAAATTGTATCACTTTTGGAACCCTGAAAGTGTATTCTGCACTTTGTTTCTCATTGAAATTCTTCTAAAAAAGCGCGCGTCGTCGATTGAAATGCATTGTCTGCAAGCACAAACACCATCACGTCAAACTGCAGAGAATGAAAACTACCGTAGTCCTTCTCTTCCTCCTTTCTTCCAGTTGACCCTTTGACCACCTCATTTAGTAGACTCGCTGCGGAAAAAGAATGCCAGCTAAATAATCAAATTCCCACGCTCCCGAGTCGTTTTTTGAGGGTGGCGGCAGCCATTTTTCACGTCACTTTTTCATTTTTCATCTTTTTTTTTCACGAATCCTAAATTTTCCGAAAATTGCAAATGTGCTCTATCGGGAGTCCAAAGTTTCAGGCAGATTAATATAACCAATCAACCAGAACCAATTTGTACCTTTCCTCGAAAAAAAAACCAATCAAAAAGCTAATCAGAAAAATATATTCCACATCTCGACTATAAAATTACTTTTTCACATTCCATCGAAAATCTCCCCCTCCCCGTATACACCTTTTCATATGTGTGCATATGTTATTCCAGCTGGTTATGCCTTCTCTTCGAATAGAGACATAGTCAGATGAATATTCAATTTGAAGACAACGGAGCACTTTTTGTATCTTGAGCTATATACAAGATTAGTTATGTGAGGAGGATGAGGAGGAGCTAAAGGAGGAGAATGGGTCAAATTGCAATTGCCCTTTTTTTTTTTGACGGAGGACTTGTTAAGGCTTGTATTTGGGCGGCGATTTGCCCGTTTACCGTCCGTCTGCATTCTGACGTGAGGTGTATAAAACTTTTATTTCACGTCAACTCACGTACTTTTCATAAATTTTCATATTTTTCTTGACAATTTCAAAATTTTGAGTCGATTCATTCTATTTTTCGTTAAATTAGAACAAAAAAAATCAACCTTTTTTTTCGAAAAAAAATTTTCCAAAATATTTTTCATCCAATTTTTTGTTCAAAAAAAATTGAAATTTTATTTGTTTTTAATTTCTAGAAAATCGATAAAAGTTGAGTCAAAAATTTTGAAAATTTCAAGCCAAATTTTCAACGGTTTCGAAATGCTCGTGACTAATTGCCCACCAATTTTTCAAAATTTCAACTCCTCCCCTCCACTCCAACAACTTCATTTTTCCATCTGACCCTATTAAAAAGAGCAACACCCCATCGTTTTTTCTTTCATCTTTCACTAGCAAAAAAAGAAAAGATACCCGATAGATCTGGAATTCCTATGGGGGATGAAAGTTGCAAAATGTCGCCTGAATCCCCGCTCATCCTCCCTCCTCCCACTTTTCAAACACCGCTTTTCGACCCGAAGACACCAAAACCAAAAAACAGCTTTTTTTGTTTTATTACTTCTTGTCTTAAGGAATAGGATTGAATGTTTTTTGGTAGTAGTCCGATCCAATTTCCGGTCTTTTTTCCTTATCCTGAGATGGATCAGGAGAAGCTCAATCAAGGTTTCCGGCGGGAGCTGCTAGATTTAGAATATAGAAGGCTTGGGTCCAGAATCTATGCACGATGTTTTAGTGAGTTTGGTAATTATTGACGGTATAAAAATTATTGTAAAAGCAATTGCTGGCCGAAGATCCGACAACTTGACGGCCCCGATATCTCACCACGAAAACTATCGTATGAATTTGATTGCTACCGTAAGATTTATCGAGTTTCATCGATGTCCATCGCTTTTCAGCGATTTTTAAACTTCTTTTTTAGAAAAAAAATAAATATATGTTGAAAGTCGATCAATATTGGTGAAAACCGATGAATAAATAAAAATTGTCAAAATTTCTTACGGTAGTTTTCGGCCGACATTTTTTTCAGTTTTTTTCGCTCATTTTCTAAAAAAAAATAATTTTTGCCACTTACTTCGAAACCGAAAAATCATGTGAAAAATCGAAAAAAGCGTTGTTTTTACAAACTGCCGCGCAAAAAAATGATGTACAAAACTTCGCTCGTGTAGTCTGCGTGGACAATATTTAAAAAATAATGTTTTCGAAGGTTTTTAACGGCTTTTCATTATTATTTTTGACATTTTTATTTCAAAAGTTTTGAAAAAAAATGATGTTCGGTTTGTTTCTGCTAAAAAAAATTCCGGAACATTTTTTTTCAAATTTTCGGAACTTTTTTTCCAAAATCCCCGAACAGATCAGGTCATCATAGATTTCTGTTTGTGCATTTTTTGATGAAACTAAATACTCGACTGACTGGAAAAAAGAAAAAGAAAAAAGAATTCAACAGATTCCACTAAAATTTTATACCGGTTACTGTAGCAACTTCGCTCTACCGGATCCAGCTTTCGTGACAATAGACCGGCCGGACGCTTTTAAAAGTACAAACGGCGTTTTTCAAACAAAAAGTAAATGATGTTAGTTGGAAAATGAGGATGACATATTTAAAGCGGGAAGAGAGAAAAAAGGGAGAAACAATTTTCATCTCTGGCTAATTTGTCATGCAATTGCGATGAGCCCTGCCCCCTTTTTTTTTGAAAGAAGAGCAAAAAAAAAGAAAAATGTCTTTATTTTTTATTTTGAGAGACAAATGACAACTGATCAACTATTCTCCTTCTCCTTGAAAGTTTTTCTTCCTCCCGTAGATTCTTGGTTTCTCTTTTTGGACTTCTGGAGTCAAATGGTTGATTTTATGGGAGTTGTGAATAGTCCGAAGGACAATACGTTCAAAGATTTTTAGAAAAAAAATCTCTTGGGTTAGATTAGTTCTCCTACAGTATTCCTTGGTTCCTAGACTGGTCAATCCTGATCTTTTGAACAAAAATTTTCTGGACGGTTCAAAAAAATCATTCTATACATCTTCATTTGGATTCGAAGCTTTTTTTTAAATGAAAAACGGTTGAAAAACTCAAAAAAAAACAAATCTGAGTTATCCACGCAGACTACACGAGCGGCGTTTTTTGAGCCATAAGCTTGCGCGGTAGTTTGAAAATACAAATCGCTTTTTTGATATTTTCTTGCTGGTTTTTTTTTAGATTTTTTCGGTTTCTGAATGGTAAAAATGTTTTACCGAAAAATTTTGCGAAAAATTTCGAGTCCTTTTTTTTGTTTCAGTATTTTTTGGTACGACAAAACCGAAAAGCCTTTTTTTTCGAAAATTTTTCGAAAGTTTTCCGGAAATTTCTTCAATCAAGTTTTTTTCCGTGAAAAACGGATGAAAAACAAAGTTTGAAAAATGAATTCGAGTTGTCCACGCAGACTACACGAGCGGTGTTCACTTTGCGCGGTAGTTCGAAAAACAAATCGCTTTTTTTTCGGTTTTTCCTTGGATTTCCCCGGAATTTTCGGATTCTGAGTGGCAACAAGAATTTTGTCAAAATTTTTCAAAGAAAAATGACCAAAACATCGAAAAAAAATTAGCGGGACCATGATCGGAACTGGGTCATTTGTCTGTGTTGAATAGAAGATCAAAAGGTGAAAAATCTTTCCTTATCAATAAAGCACAATTCCACCTGCCACATCGAAAAGAAAATTCCAGAACATTTCAATTTGACCTGAAGAATCAGATTCCTAGAAACGAGACGAATTTCAATTAAATTCTCCTCCCTCGCTGCCATTCTTTCCGTGTCACTAATTCTTGTCCTTTTATTTCTTGTGGTCACTTTCTGAAACTAATCTTTTCCTCCTTTTCTTTTCTCCTTCTTTCTTTTCTTCTCCTCCTATTCACCCCATTGCTCCTGCACATTTCAATAGGATTATCTCCTGGTTGGGAAGGAGGGCAACACAGATATACTGACATAGACACATTGAGCAAGACTTCTTCGCCTTCTTCTTCCAATCTTCTTGTTGCTCTTTCCATTTTTCAATTTTTCTGACATCCACACAGACAGAGCATCACGCTTACACACCCTGATTGACTGCCACACTCACAAATAAAGACAATGAGGAAATGATGGAGGTTGGAGGATGGCGTTGCTCAAAGTGCGCGACGAATGCACCAAGTTGATTGGGTATCAGTGAGTTTTTTTTTGTTTTCTTGGAACTGTGATAAGGAAAATGAAATAGATTTGTGGAAAAAAAAACGAAAAAAAAAACGAAAAGAAATGAGAAAAATTGAAAAAAAAATTGGATATTTCCGAAAAAGCATCCAGTAGTTTTGGATTTCAGAAAGAAAACCGGAGAAAATACCGTTTCTGGGTCATAAAATCAGTGTAAAAAGAAGTTCTGGCCGAAGATCCGACAACTTGACGGCTCCGATATCTCACCACGAAAACTATCGTGTAAATTTAATTGCTGCAGTAAGATTCAACGAATTCCATCAGTTTCCATCGATTTTTCTAGCTCTTCCTCACAAAAAATAATAAATATTCGTTGAAAATTGATTGAAATTGATAAAACTCGGTAAATGGATAAACATTTTCGAAATTTCTTACTGCAGCAAAGTTTATACGGTAGTTTTCGTGCTGAGATATCGGGGCCGTCAACTTGTCGGATCTTCGGTCAGCTCTTGCTTTTACAATAATTTTTATACCGTCAATAATTACCAAACTCACTAAAACATCGTGCATAGATTCTGGACCCAAGCCTTCTATATTCTAAATCTAGCAGCTCCCGCCGGAAACCTTGATTGAGCTTCTCCTGATCCATCTCAGGATAAGGAAAAAAGACCGGAAATTGGATCGGACTACTACCACTTTTTGCTGAACCCTAAATTAAAAAATTGAGAGTTGAGATGAAAAAAACATTACCGTTAAGAAAACAGTACACGAACGCTCCCGTTTTTCCAGGTGATTTCAACTGATTCAGGCTGACTTTGAGCTTGACCCTTACAGTCAAAAAGTATTCTAAGGCTCTAAAAAGTTTGAGCTTATCAAGCATAGCTAGACCTCCATTTTTGAACTTGACAACTGTTTTGTTTCACCACTTTCCAGGCAGTTAGAGCTCATTTTCTATAGAAGCTTCAACGATTTCATGAACCCTCCATTGAACAAGGTCTTTCTGCCGGGGGAGGGATGGTATGAAAAAGTTGTCAACTACAAAAATGCAGTTCAAGCTATGCCTAATACACCCAAAAATTTTTTAGACCATAGGAATATTTTTGACTGCGTGGTTAATGCTCAAGGTCTGCCTAAGTCAGCTAGCACTAACTAAAAAACGGGAGTGTTCCTATACTTCTACTGGATTTATCTTAGAATTTTAGAGCGAAATTGTTCCTTGGACCACCATACTCCAACCCAAACCATTCAAAAATTCCAGATTCCTAAACTCACATATCTGCCTGTGTATCACCTTGATTCAACTACTGGTCTGTTGCTGGGCGGTCGCCCAGCACATCCATTCCTATATGTATCATAGCAAAGTGAGTGATGGACCAAGAAGGGAAGCTTGAACTCAAAGTTTCAGATTCTAAAATGTGACTTCCTGGAGGGGAGTCTTCCACTGGAAGCAGTGGATGCAGTCATCTTCGACATCAGACTCTTTCATTACCTCTGGGGAATTAGGGGATGTGTGGCAGAGTATTTGGATGGAGGTGAGTGTTTTTTGGAGCGTGGGAATCCGGGCAGGGCCGGGCTGAGCCGAGCCCAACTAGAATTTTCCATGGGCTCCGCCCGGTGAGCCCGAGGTCACAGCATCTGAAAATTCGACTTTTTTCGAATTCGAGCACTCGGGGCTGAGCCATGCCTTGAGAATTTTCAAAAGCCCAGGTCGGATCAGATTTGGATAAGTGCTCCACCAGCCTAGAGTGGTCCTTCCAACATCAAAACAAGCTCATCCTCCAAATTCCCACGGAACTTTACATCCTTTTAAAAACTCTCTCTCTCTTCAGGATTCGGACGACTTCTATGGTGTGTTTCCCACTGCATAACACTCGTCATCTCCATCCCAGTCACCTTCATTCATCACCCGAAACCTTGCCTTTTCTGGCCGTTGCTTTTTCAGGTTAGTCACTTTTTTTTTTCAAAAATTGGCGAGATGAAAAATGCGCTCTAATCCTAAAATATGTTCCCAAAACCATCATTCACTTTGTGCAATTTTCCGATCAAAAACCAAGATTCCACCCCCAAAAAAAGAAAGGGGCAGATGAGTCAATCGGTTGGTCCCCAGAGAGAATCAAGTGACACCAATCTTTGACACATTTGAATGGCGTATACACTCCCAACTTGCAGAAAAAATTCGAATAATTCAAAAATAAATTTTTGTGTCGGTGGTCGCAATGATTTTTGTTGCGAAGAAAACTGTTTGTCTTTTTTTTACCAACTCGGAGCAATGAAAAGAGACTGTAGGAAGAAGTGAAAAGACACTTTTTGTCTAGACATGACATCTTACGGATCAGAAATGAGAAGAATACAGGGGTTTAGGATTGGATTTCAGTGGGAGGAGAAGGGGGAGAGGAGTTCATTGGGTCACAGTATTTGAAAAGGGGTTCCCAGAATGGGTCAGGTTAGGTTTCGGGGACTGTAAAGGGATATTGACGCTCTTAGACTTGACTAATTGACCTGGAACCCGTCAACTCGGCCTCTATTACACTCTGAGAATGGGGCTTAAGACACTGTAAGATTTTACAAGCAAATTTTTGTGAATTTTACGGTTTTCAACATTCTAAATCAATTTCCAACGAATGCTTTTTTGGTTTTTTCGAAGCATCGTTAATCGATTTTTACGGTTCCGCTTTCTGCAGAAAGATAAAGGAATATTCGTTGAAAATCAATGAAAATTGACGAAAATCAATAAATTTCATAAAAATTTCCCGTGAAACGTTATGTTAGCATTTAGAATCATACGGTAGCACTCGTTTTAGCTGTGTTTTGGAAGTCATTTCCGTGGTGTGATATCGAGAGGTCGAGTTGATGGATCCCAAGCCGGTACAGTTTTTTCACGGTTCGTCGTAACAGGTTAGGCGCAGCGTGGATCTCATAGCGAAGAAAGGATTACTGTAGCACTTTTTTTTTCGAAATGGGGCAAACATGGATTTTCTCAATCAAGAAAAGTCGGATAATGCTTTTTCCGAATAGTTTTTTGTAAAAACATTTTACTAGTACAGTAAGATTGTCCATCGTGGAGAATTTCAGAAACTTTTTTGATTTCCCTGATTCTAATTCACGACATCATCTGGCAAACTACAATTCAAAAATGCTGAAAACGAGCTCTAACGGACGTTTTTGTTAAAAATTCGATGTTTTCTGCAAACACTGTCACGTCAATTCACAGAAATGTCGTGATTTAGCGGCAGTTCAAATTCGAGAAAGTGTGGTACGCCAAATGAACCCGTGTATATCTAAAACTATTCTTATTTTTCAATTTCTCCTGCTGAACCACCGCAGGCGCGTCTAGCAAATTTGTATATATTTCGATTTCTTGAGAAGTTTTTCTAAAAGTGCACACACAAAACACATTCCAGATGATCAGTCATAAAAATTTGGATCCTTCGGAGCCCACCATGTTTTTCTGTCTTTCCTTCAAAACAAAAAGTAAAAACTATAAACATTTTTTCTGTGATCGGGACCACCAGCAAAAGTGCAAAATGGGAGTGAATTGAGGCTCCCGAAACTCAGAAGAATCGTTAAACAATTACACAAAATTGCTGCTCCAGATATCAGTTTCAAACAAGCCAGGAACACATGTCACCCCCAGGGGTTGAAAAAGTGTCTGCGTCTCCATGATCTCAGTGCTGTTTTCCGCTCGGCGGCGCCCTAGATTTTTTGTAATTCCTCTCCCGGGAGTGAGTATGTTGTTTGGAAAAAGAGAAGAAAAAGATGAAGAAGAACGCATAAAACACACAACCGTAATATCATATAAAAGTGCTTTCGACTCTCGCCGTCTGCACTCTCTCTCTCTTGGGCGCCTGGGGGTAATGGAACGAGGCGCCCGCGAAAGAAGAAGAAGCAAGAAGAAAAGTGCAAAGAAATTAGAAGAGAGACCGGTCTCTCTCTCTTCGATTCTCTCGATCTTTCCTATGTATAACTATAAAAAAAGGGAAAACTGAGAAAAAAATGAAAAAGAGAGAAAAGGTTTTTTGGACGCCGCGAGGACGATTGAGAGAACCCGCGCCACAGCTGCCTCTGATGACATGATGACATGAAGTAGAAGAAGAAGAAGCTAAAGGAATGAACTTTTAGAACGGAGAAAATATTGAAAGAAATTGGGGGAATCGGGGGATCAAAAAGTTTTGGTTGCTGGGAGTACTGTAATTGAGAGTACCTTATGCTTAAAACGGAATATCCTGGTTGCCATTGAAAATTTGGAAATGAGATCAATTAAACATATGTTGTGTAGGGCATTTTAAACATTTTATCAGTTGAAACCTTTTTGATAGTTCCAAAGACAACTGAGATAAGCCGCTTCAAACATGAACCTCTATTGGAGGATTGGTCCACCAAGTACAGTACGTTCAGAGCAGCATAGCTCGGTTGCTTTTGAAGCTATCAGAAAATAATCAACTAAAGAAATGCTCACTAGTACATTTTGTACAATTTATTAGTTGAAAGTTTTTTGATAGCTCCAAAGACAAATAGGATTGTTTCTCTGAACATGAGCCTCAATTATATGATTGGTCCACCACGTGCCGCATACTTGAAACGTCATATCTCGGTTGCTTTTGAAGTTATCAAATAGAAATCAACTAAAAAAAATTCACCAAAGTATTTTGAACATTTTATCAATTGAAAACTTTTCGATAGCTCCCAAGACAACAGAGATATGCCGCTTCAAACATCTGCCTGTATTACAGGCTAGGACACCAAGTACTGTATGTTCAGAGCAATATATCTCGATTGTTTTCGGAGCTATTAAAAAACGATCAACTAAAGAAATGTTTACCAAAACATTCTTAACTTTTCATTAGTTAAAAACTTTTTGATAGCTCTAAAGACAACTGAGATATGCTGCTCTAAACATGAGCTTCTAGAACCCCTAACGATTTCCAACCGGAAGGTTCATAATGACTCATTATTTATTTGCTCCTATACAGTTGCTCAGTTTATCAAAACCAGTTAATGAAATCATCTCGAGCAGGCAGATTTAAAAATAAAAGTATAGTTAGAGTGAGCAATTGTGAGTACTCAACTGATCAAACCAAAGAGTTTTTGGGTCAATAGGAGGCAATGTTTATTTGCACTTTTTCAATTTCTTCCATATTTTATATTTTAGTTGCAACTTTTGTAGGGGAACGGTTAACTATGTCAATATGTGGTAGGAAAGGAATTGGTTTGGGAGTGAGGGGTTTTGGTACTGGATGGTGTGAGCTCCTGGAGAAACGGGGATTCCGGGAAATTTGGAACCCGGGGAATATGGAGTCGCGGGAAATTGGGAATCCCGGAAAATTGGGAATCCTGGGGAATGGGGAATCCCGGGATTCTCAGGAGTCCTGTCCATTCCTGGGAATCTAGTCCAGTTTCGGAGTGTCCGGGTATAACGCGACCGGTTCCGAAACGTGCAGTTATGAATGTCCCGGAGCAACCTTTAGTCCCCACGGAATTACCGTTAACGGACGATTCCTGGGATTTCCTGGAAGTTGAAAATTGGGAAAATCCCGGGAATTCAAAAATCAGTAAAAATCCTGGGAAACTGAAAATCCCGAAAAGTTGGGAAACCCCCGGGAAATTGAAAATCGGGAAGATCCCTGGAAATAAAAAGTCGCAGGGATCTGAAAAACCGGAAATTCTGGGGGTTCCGGTATTACCCTGTTTTCAGCCCTGGAGTTCCCGGGAATGATGCTCCCCAGAGTACACACTGGTACTGAACTAATGATAACTTGATTCACTGTCCCAGAATCCAGAATTCACAATTTTCTGAAAATTCCGAATTATCTTCCATCCGTAGTTTGACCCTATCCCTTGTTGCTGGTCATTGCTCATCATCTTCTAGACAATCTCCTGTCCTGTATTCGGGGGGTCATCCGGTTTTTTTGTCTACCCATCACAACCCAAAAAACCAAAAGTGCGGAGCTCCATAAAAGTGCATCATCTCTTTGAAAAAGACACAGAGAGCCGGATTACGGTAGCCCCCTTCTTCCGATTGAGAGTCCTTTATTTACAAACATATAGACAGAAAAAATGTCTCTCGAAAACGATAACGGTTTTTGTTTATTCTCTTCCTTTCCCTAGACGTTTTTTCTCTCTTCTGCGCGAAACGCATTTCTCTGCGTCTCCTCTCTTCTCGCAGTCTCTCACTTAAAAATCGTCACCCCCAGGCAAACAGGACACCCGAACACACATCGCCCGCAAAACGGGGAGGCAAAAAATGGCTTCACTGCATAAAAGTGCAAAAATGAGAGAGTGTGTGGAATCGAGAGAGAAGAGAGAAAAATAGAGAACACACAGTCAGAGACGTATAGTTAGTCTCCGGATTGTGTGTGTCTATGAGTGGTTTTTGAATTTTTGGAAAAACGAAAATCGACAGTGAATGAGGAAATGATTGAGGGGACGGGAAGGCATGTGCAAGGGATCTGGAAGAAGAGAGGAAACTTCAGAATCTTGGAGCATTTTCCGAAGATTCCGTATCAAAAAGATATTATTCAAAACGTGTTAATGCTGAAATATCGGACCATATTTGCTGGAAAAGTCGTCCCAGATTACAAAAACTCTATTTTAAAGGAGGATGAAAGGGAGTACGGTAGTTTCATTTTGTTGAATGTTCTGCAATCCGACGTGAAGGTGTGTGCACTTGCAGATCATGCATTTTAATTGACGACACACGCTTTTTTTTAGAGGAATTTTATTGAGAAACTGAGTGCAAAACACACTTTCATGGTTTCAAAAGTGATTGGAGGGAACAAAAACATATTTCCCGAAAAACAAAACCGAAAACCTCAGTGTGGTTCGAACTCACAAGAGTCGAAAACCGCCTACACCATTGGGCACGCCGTCAGTTTGCTTGAAATTGTCGTAGCTTGAGAACCAGTCATTTTTCACGGGTAGAACTATCATTTATGGTCACTCGGAGTGCATATATTTACCGTAAACTCTGTAAATGTTCGGCCCCTCCGAATAGAGCGGCCCCCCTGAGTGGGTATTGAAATTAGAGCGGCTCCCTTTAATTGAACGGCCCCCTGAAATAGAGCGGCCTCTGAATTATAACGGACAAATGAAATAGGCCGGAACTATTATCTGAAGTACGTGAAAACTTCATGATTTATTCAAAAAGTTCCATCGAAAGCTCCAAAAAACGGGGTTTACGCTCAAAATGATCGGAAAAATCATGAAAATTACCTATTTTTGAGTTTTTCTTCTCTGGGACGATGCATTGAAACTAGAGCGGCCCCCTTTAATTGTACGGCCCCCTGTATTAGAGCGGCCGTCTGGAGAGGGGGTTGAAACTAGAGCGGCCGGCCGCTCTATTAAAGAGTTTACGGTATATGAGCCATGGTCATTTTCTTCCCTCTGGGCTTACTTCAAAAAACAGAACTCTATTTCTGAAAAACTTGAACTTCCAAAAACTGGAAGTTCCTAACAACTTGTAAGTAATCAAACTTCCAAAACATCCAGTTACTCACAGAGCCCTTTATCTTCCGGTTATACCCAATAGAAACAGAAAAACGAACCTGAAACAGGAAATAATGTGATCACATTTTTTGTGCTCCCCCCAGGATTGCAAAACTCTCTTTAGGTTCCTCATTGTTTCCATCAGTTTTTTAAAAATAATTTTGACACATTTTGTTGACGATGACACAAAACAAAGCCCCTATTAATTTATAATGGGTGGGACGCGTGACTGGACAAAAAGTGTTAATTTTGAAATTACAGAGGAATTGTTGCATATTGTTTTTGGCATACTTATGACGGACGAGCCGGATGCTCAACTCGAAATTTCAAAAAATCGAAAAATATGACCAAATTTTGTTCTCCAGGCCTATTAAGAAATAGCGCTTTGAGTTTTTTGAAGAATTTTGCGCGGTTTTGATGGAAAAAAATTATCGAAAAAATTTAACTTCTTTTTTGAATCTGCGCGTATTCCGGGCCACGACTCGGAAATTTCAGCTCGGCTGGGCACCCTGGTTTTTGCCTGATCCTGCCGACATTTCACAAGTATGAGAGCCCCTTTTTGAAAAAAAATATGGTTGACTACCTTTCCTAGAGTTTCTGACCGTCTCTAACCAATCGTTTTTACAGCAATCCGCCTACGGTATCTGCCTCCTGGTCCTTCTTCTTGCCGCTCTTCCACGGATTGTCGTAGTGTTAGCAGCTCCACAAGCAGCTCCATTACTTCCCATCATATTCTATTTAGTTGGCACTACACTTAACTTTTTTCATGTAAGTATTGTAGATGATGCCCCACATCAAAAAGCTAGGTGGTGACCGGGGTTGTGCAAAAAAAATTCCGAAAAAAATCGAACTTTTTTTCGAGAATTTTTGATCCGAAAAAATCGAAAAACTTTTTTTTCGAATCTTTCAGGGCGAAAAAAATCAAAAAGGGGTTTTCGGAATTTTTCGGGATTTTTCGATTTTTTTCCCAATTTTTTCGATTTTTCAAATGAAAAATGGGTGAAAAGGCGGTAAAAACATGTTTTTTTTTCGAAATTTTTTTTCGGATTTTTTCTGTTTTTTTGGTTTAAAAAGGCGAAAAAAATTGAGACATTTTTCGGAAAATGACCGAAATACCGAAAATAAGTTTTTTTTTTAATTTTTCGCACAGCCCTGGTGGTGACGGCCTAGATGACGATGTATCCTAGTTTTTCCAAAGTGACAGACGACATTATCAATGGAGCGCGTTGTCACCTATTATCTTTCAGTTATACGTGTACTGGCACTGGTATTGGCACGTGAGTGCCATGTGGAACTCGGTGGTTCGTGTGAAATTCGGAGAACGACTCGAGAATGCCAACAATCGAAGTAGACGGGATAAACCGAGGACGCCGAAGGAGGAGATTGACGACGCCGTCCTTCATTATGTTCCAGGGACGGCTCAGAATCATGTTCAGACGAATCATATCCAACAGAATCACGTTCAACAGAATCACGTTCAGCAGAATCATCTGGAGCAGAATCACACTCCCTATCATATTGCAATGGAGCCAAAGGTAGGGGGACATCCGGACAAACAGGCAAAACTTTTTGAAAATTCCTTTTTTTTCATTTTACTAGGGAATGGTCTAACCAGGGTATGGAGTTGGTGTAAACCACATGTCTAAGCCGAAAGCTGACCTCTAGGAGACATCTGAACAATTGCTAGAATTTGCTGAGCGCATTTCTAAAGAAAGTTATTTCGGTCCAAAATTTTAGCACTGATTCCCACTGTTTTCGCATTTTTTACCATTGCAATCCCATTTTTTCACCGGGAAGTCCCTCATTTGTCTGCCGGGAACGCGCAACTCTTGTCACTGCATGCGCCACCCAGTCAAAACGTGGATAAAATGGCCGAGTGGCAACAGCGTTGGTTAGTGTGCGGGGACTCTATGGTTCGACCCCCTCTCGATTTTTATTGCAATGGTAAATTGCAATGGTAAAAAATACGAAAACAGTGGGAATCAGTGCTAAAATTTTGGACCGAAATAACTTTCTTTAGAAATGCGCTCAGCAAATTCTAGCAATTGTTCAGATGTCTCCTAGAGGTCAGCTTTCGGTTTAGACATGTGGTTTACACCAACTCCATACCCTGGTTAGACCATTCCCTAGTTAGCGCGTTTACTCCGCGCCTCTTACTCCCCTCCTGCCCCCCTCCCTCGCCTACAGGCAGGGGGGCAAAAAGTGGGCGGAGTCTGTCCACACGTTAAACATAGCGGGCGGCGGAACCCGCGAGATGTCGGCTGCTGCCCCGTCTTATATTGAATCCTGGCGCTCTCCTCATTGAGACCATACTATACAGAATCATTTCTGCAGTATGTATCTCGTAATTCCCATCAATCTGGTAGAGATGCCATCCGCGATGAATGGGAGACGGGCATGCCGCGAGCGTGAAACAGTTCCTTTCAAGGAACTTGATGACCGCACGGAGCCGAATCCATTTTTGGAGCCGTAGTGGCTTGCTCTTCTGAGCGGATAAACTTGAAAAGAAAATTCGATAGATAGACAGAGAATTTTTAGAACAAAATCGACCTAGTTGAAACTATAAGAACTTCAAAAATACACGATCACTTCCGCTTTTTAGTTGATTTTATTATGGCAATCACTGTAAAAGCGAGTGCTGGCCTAGGATCCGACAACTTGACGGCCCCGATATCTCAACACGAAAACTACCGTATAACCTTAATTCCTACCGTAATATTTGTGGAATTCCATCTATTTCCATCAGTTTTCAACGATTCTTCAAGTTTTCCTCAGAAAAAACGGTAAAATTCCGCTGGGAATGGATGGAAATCGATACACTAATATAACTTTTCCAAAGTAATCCTACGGTAGTAATTAAATTGGTACGGTAATTTTCGTGGTGAGATATCACTGCCGTCCACTCGGTTACGAGTGACTTTTACGGAGATCACCATAATATCATTTTTGACATATGGGTCACCGAGCGCTTCAATTTATAAACTTCGAAGCTCGGAGTACTGTAGAATTACGGTAGCTACAGTAACCCCATTTTTTGAAAACGTGTTCAAAATGAACGTTCTAATTTTCGCATGTAGTATCTACGGGACCACAAAAATACACCACAAACAAAAAAGGGTAAAGATTACTGTAGGATTACGGTAGTCACAGTAAGCCGAAACGCCACTGGCAAGATCTAGGTGGATACCCTTACAGAACATTCTGGTGTCTTCCAGAAGAATCTGTCCACGTAATGGTTATTTTGGCGGTCAAAAAGAACTTTGGCGGGAATTCAAAAAACCAGAATTTTTGGAGCGAGTTCAAAAATTCGAAAATTTTAGCGGGGATTCAAAATTTTCGGCTGAAATTCGAAAATCCAAATTTTTTGGCTGGAAGTAAAAATTCAAAAAATTCGGCGGCGCCACCGACTGGTTATTCAACTATTCCTTTGAAAAATATACTATTTTCAGGTCATTCTCCCACCTCCCAATCCCAACTCCAACCATCACCTCTACTCATCTCCTCCACGTCATCACTACACTCCACAAAATCATTGTCGACGATCCTCATCAGAAACACCTCACTACACTCCATCTAGGAAACTTCTTCCAGTTCTACCACCACCTGAACACCGAAGGTACCGAGATTCACCTCATCATCATCATCGACGTAATCACTATCATCACAACTACCATCGTCGTCACGTGTATCGAAGTGACGATGAAGATGGAGATCTGGAGGATTCAGAGGGTGATGATGGTGATATTGACGAGCTTCCAACTCCACCACCACCAATTTTCGCTACCCGATTAACAGCCGAATCTTGGGAGAATCAAAGACTTCGTCAAGTTGGAAGACGTCGATTACCAGACACTCCTGATCTGCCGATGAATGGAGAACTGCCACAAATCTTCCGTATTCCGCATGCGGATGTTTAGGGAGCAATGAAATTCGAGTAGTAGTTTACTATAACACATTGAGTCATTCGAGTAGTTCTGCAAACACATGCAATACCTTCTTCTTTCATCCATTCTTTTCAAATCTTCCCCCGTGATCATTTCCTTTTTTGTGGTTTTTAATGTCTATCTTTTTCGAATTGGAAATAATTTTTAATAAAATTGAATTGCATTTTTTTTCGAGTTACTGGTTTCAGAACAAGAAACGGAGCTTAAAAGTATTAGGGTTCTGTTCTTTCAAAAGTTAGAGGCAGCCAGGGGTGCACGGTGAATTTTTTTGAACGAACAATTTTTTCTCGGCTTCTACGCTCCATCTCACACTGACTATTTTGTAGTAATTACAAATTCATATTGCGCCTTTAAAATCGGACAGTAAGCCGAAAGAGCGCGCACCATGTTTTCAGAGCACTTTCCAGTGATAAAATTCGATAAAATTATGTTAATATTGTATTCAACACGATGCGGAGAAAAATTTCTATTCAATTTAATTAAAAAATAGTTTAGGCCCTAACTTTTAATTTTTCAACAAAAAGAGGCAAATGCTTACGTATTGCTGAGTCGCGACGCTGTGGAAGCTTTTTGGAATGCGACTATACAGTAAGACAGAGCCCACGAATGAAACTTTTTGATAAAAAAATTCAAAAAATTCACCGTGAGAGCAAGAAACACATATTTTTCCATCAAGAATTTTTGATGAAAAAAAAAGATGAAAACCCGGTGAAAAAAATTGAAAATTTTTTTTTTTCAAAAATCTCTCCACGTAGACTACACGAGCGGATTTTTTACGCTATACTTTTGCCCGGTAGTTTGAACAAAAAGCGCTTTTTATAAGTTTTTTTTTTCGGTTTCTCTATGTCAGAAATTTTTTCGCCGAACAAATTTTCGAAAAAAAAATTGGCGAAAAATTATTCGGCAAAAATTTTCCGAAAGAGTTCCGAAAAAATAACTTCCGGATGAAAATGCATTCTTGGTCTCAAGCTTATGCTTTAGGACTGAAAAAACAAAGCTTGGTGGAAATCTGAAATGATCTGTATGATATAGGTTTGAAAATCCACAAACGAATGAAGGCATCCCCGATAGAAAAACTGAGAGCCCTTCACGACAAATCTGTGTTGCTCTCTATAATCCATCATCATCATAATCCCTCCGCCGATTTTCAAAATAACAAATTTTTATAGAATACATCCACTTCAGATTTTTTCTCCTCGTATATAGAATGAGTAACAATCCCTCTCTTCTCGTTCCACCTCCTCCAATTCTTCATCTTGGCACGGAGTGTGAATAACAATTCTCCTTCTCTCTATGCTCTTCCTGCTCCCGTTCTCCTTCCCCTACTTCTTCAATGGTTTCTATGGAGACACCTCCTTCTCCCCTTTACAAATGGAACAAGAGGGAAGCAGAAAGGGGTGGAGGAGAGGAGGAATTCTCAATCATACTCCAAGAAGAAAAAGAAGAAATGACAAATATTTATATATGGGTCCGAACTGCCAGGTCTCTTCAATTCTTTTATCCGATTTTGGAAGTGGAAGAGGATGATCCATTTCCTATTTATTATGATATTTGTTTGGAGATTATTGAATTGTTGAAGGAGTGTGATAGGATAAGGTGAGTGGTTTTTCGATTCAAGTGTAGGAATTTGGAAGAAGTTTTGTTTTTCAAGGACATGTATTAGCTCAAAATTTCAAAACATTTTCATTTTTTAGATATGGTTCTATAAACTTTGGGGGGGGGGGGTGGTGGTCGATATTTGACCCTTAGGGTATCTCCTATAAATTTTTGAGTCATCTACGAACTCGGGAAGGTTTCTTTCCTTTTGGGACGAGCGGAAACTATCAAGGCCCCAATTCAAAAAAAATTCGCATTAGATTTTTCAAAATTCCCTTTTTTTTGAAAATTGAATTTTTCCACTGGAAATTCGTCACATCTCGAGAAAAAAAATCAAGTTTTGTGCTCCGTGCATGAGCATTATAACAGTAATTTTTGTTTTCTGGAGCTATTTTTAATGGCATTCGGTGTAAAAGCAAGTGATGGCCGAAGATCCGACAACTTGACGGCATCGATATCCTACCTCGAAAACTACTGTATAAATTTATTTGCTACCGTAATATTGAGAGATTTCCAGCGATTTTTTCTTCCTCAGAAAAAAATTAATGTTCGTTGAAAATCGATTAATATTAATGAAACTCGTAAATAAATAAACATTTTCGAAATTTCTTACGGTAGCAATCAAGTTATTACGGAATTTTCCGAGATGAGATATCGGGGCCGTCAAGTTGTCGGATCTCGCCAGCAC
>GL379910.1:0-13183 GCA_000143925.2 Caenorhabditis brenneri | reverse complement strand
GACTACTTTACTCGAAAGGGCAAGGACAGTAGGGGAGTGCATGCAAGGAGGTTCTCGGGTTGATTTGCTGCGATGGTGGTCAGACGGGGGATTCTACAAGTGCTCTTCCCATAAACTATAGCGGGTTTTCGGAAGCTAGTGAACTTTGTAAAGGCCTCGTAGTGGATCCCTAGCCATTCACCTCGGTAGTGTCTAAGGGCCTTGCAAACCCTGGCGACATGGGATACACGACTTGTGGGTAAAAGGTACAACCTCTGCAGAGTGTAAAACTGGTATTCTAGCCGAGCTCACGGTCATGAGCAGCTTAGGGTTAAAACAAGATTAAGCCGAAGATCCGACAACTTGGCGGCAACGCATTTCCACCTGGAAAACTACTGATTTAAATTATTTTCTTCCGTAATATTGAGGGATTTCCAGCGATTTTTTTTTCCTCAGAAAAAAATTAATGTTTGTTGAAAATCGATTAATATTAATGAAACTTGTAAATAAATAAACATTTTCGAAATTTCTTACGGTAGCAATCAAGTTATTACGGAAATTTTCGAGATGAGATATCGGGGCCGTCAAGTTGTCGGATTTTCGGCCAGCACTTGCTTTTACGCTGATGGCCATAATAAAATGCTCATGGAACCGAAAATTCTAGGCAAAATTTTTTGATGTTTAAGGTAAACATCCGGACCTTTGGATCGAGCCCGACCGAGCCTTGAAAATTTCTGCCCCCCCCCCCCCCCCCCTCCTTAAAAAATTTTTTCAGTTTCGAAGAATTCCAATCAATTTGCAATGAAAAAATACCCGATTTCTACATTGAGGCAATTTTTCAAAATTCTGTGGAGCATGGAAATGTGAGTCACTTTCAGGTTTTCAAAAAATCAATTTTACCTGAAAATGTCTAATTCCAGATAAACGCCCGTCTGAAACTCCTAACTTTCTCTCTCCTTTTTGCCGGTTTACAGCAAAAAACATCAGATTTGATAGGGTTCAATAGACCGGATGTAGTGTTGACACGGATTGGAAAATATTTTGGTGAGTAAGAGTTTTGTAAATTTTCTTAGTCAGAAAGTTTCAAAAGCAAGACAGCAAGATGATTTCAGGATCAATTTTCAAGTTGTTATTTCAACTGGATGTTGGGAGGAAGATGCAAGATAGGGATATAGTTCAGGCGATTGGAAGTGGTCAGGTAATCAAAGAGGGGTGAAATTGACAAAAATGACCACGGCTCAAATGAAAAGTGATCATAAAATGATAGTTGTAACCGTGATAAATGACTAGTTCTCGAGCTAGGACGTTTTTAAAGTCAACTGTTTTAATATATCTTTACTATTAACAATCACCGCTTTCTGTGTGTCTGTCTGTGGTGCACACGCTCTAGCGCCCCTCTTACTGGACCGATTTTTTTCAAACTTTCACATTTCGAAAGGGAATCTTACCGTGGTGATGCCCGTCTTTTTCATTTTTCATTTTGAGCTCCTGGGAGCCCTGTACTTAGATAGGGCTCACAAAGGCCTCCCGCGACTAAGTGTCCAACACTAGAAAAGAGAAGGGCGAGTAGGCCATCGCCGACCTCGATTGATGTCGGCTGCGCGATTTGTAGGAGAGAGGAGGCTCCGCCCACTTTCGGTTCAATTACCCAAAGTTTGAGGTAAAGTCGGCGATGGGTTGGTATAAATAGGATGAAAACCCCATCATTCGAATCCTCTCATTGAGGGGAGGTAGAATATGAATGAAAATTTTGGAAAAGATGAAGTTTGAACGATTTGTACAGCGATAAAACGGCGTTTATAGTGCAGTGAAGCAACAGATGTAACGGTCGCCAACAAGATCTAGGTTCGGTTCCTTAGCATAGCCAAATTTTTTGAATATTTTTGAAACATCGCAAGAATTCGTCTATAAATGCTGGAAAGGGGCGTAAGTAGACCGATTTCAACAAAGCGGGTGTGAGCAGACGACAAAAAATTGGTTCTAACAAAACCAAATAGGCAGAGCAGAGACTAACTAAGCCAAACAGAAAGTGGGGCTTCAGTAAATGGAACGCGTGCAGGCCAAACAAGAAAATCAAGCCTAAGCAGACCGATTGAGCCTGGGGAGTTGAATCGGGCTTATGCAGATCAAACGGGTCCAAGCAGACCAATCGGGCTTCAGCAGACCGAAAAAAAAGGTCTGAAGCAGACCAAAAGGGGAATAGTCTGTCTATTTCATCAGTTCCGCGCCCGAGAGACAGAGAGTCCTCCGCCCAAAAATTTGAAAATTTAAAAAGTGATGAATCAGTTTTGGGAATGGGGAGCGAGCGGCGAAGCCGCGAGTCATTGAGGAGCGCAGCGACGAAGGAAAGGAGGTGAGCCGCCGTTAGGCGGCGCCACCGACTGGTAACAATTTCAAGCAAGCTGACGGTGTGCCCAATGACATAGGCGGTTAAGGTTTTGACCCTTGTGAGTTCGAACCACACTGAGGTTTTGGTTTTTGTTTTTTTCGGAAAATATGTTTTTGCTTTCTCCGAGAAATTGTATCATCTTTCGAAACCATGAAAGTGTGTTCTGCACTTATTTTCCCACTGAAATTCCTCAAAAATAGCGTGTGTCGTCAATTAAAATGCATGATCTGCAAACGCACCGCCGTGCACACCACCACGTCGGATTGCAGAAAATTCTAGAAAATTAAACTACCGTATCCCCTTTCAGCCTCCTTTAACTATAACTGGGGGAGAAAAATACGAGTGAAAAATTGAATTTAGACTCATGAAAATAAGAAAAAAAATTCAAAAAATACGAAAAAAATTCTGAAATGGACCCGTCCGGCCCACGACCACTATGCTTAACCTTTCAATTTCCAGGGCTACGAATTCCTGGATGTCCTATTCGAAGGAACTGTGAAACACAAACATGGAAACTCCAATCAACACGGAGTCCGCCCTCTATCCCATATTATTCCACTTATTCTTGAAAAAGCGAACAGTATATCCCTACCGTTTCTCTGTAATGAAATCAAACGACATCTTATCAAGGATCCATATCATATTGACGAGTTTTCAACGGAGAAATCGAATCAAATATTCTCAACTGCACGAAGAACTACACTGGCACATAACAGTCGGAGGGTGGTTCATCTTCATTTTATAAATAAGATTGAGGTGTTGAGGAAAGATGAATTTGCAAATGTTCATTTGAGAATTTGCAATGATAAACCGAAAGCTTCTTATGTTTTTGTGCCCTTGAGGTGAGGGATTTTTTCAAGTGCCACGAGGTGAGCAAGTGCTATGGAGGAGTTGCTATTGTCTCAATTTTTTTTTTTGCCCATGTACTATTGCCTCTGATAAGCAGCTTTTAGGATAAAATTCATAACAGTTGAGACATTGCAAATTGGAAAAATAGCACTTGCTCACCCCGTAGCGCTTGATAAAATAGCAGTTGAGTATTTGCCAACCTCAACTTTTTGAATTAGGTTCGAGTTTAAAAAAAATGCATGTTCCAGATGCGAGACAGTCTTCCTCGACAGTCTCTTCTACACAAAATGGATCGTCTTGGGTGCAGTCAGTGGTATCACAATCATCAAAAACTGTCAATCGACACGTATCACTGTCAGCTGTGATCAATTGATTATTTTGGACTCGAGGAACTTGGAAATCCATTCAATGTCACCCAAAAAACCAATCGTTTCCAATTGCCAGGGAATCATTTTTGCACCGTTCAACACTATTTATGATGTGAGTCTCCTAGCTGTATGGCCTAGAATTTTCGAGATTTTTCAGGGACAAAAAGAGTTCCTTGATCAAAATGGACACTACTTTGATAACAATTTGGTGTTGAAGGAACCGATAACAGTGAGATTTTTTTTCGAAAACTATAAACTTTTCGATTCAAAATTTTCAGTTTTCAAATGGCTCCTGGAAAATGGATACATCGAAATTTGTGTGCCAAAGCACACCGTTACACACTTCCAACAAGCAATTTGAGGTGCGTTTTTTCTCAAACTTTAAAAAAATGCGAATGTGCTCTACTGCTCTTTTAGATCCTCCTGAACTCTCTTCCTGAAGAATACCGTATCGCTCACTACCGTAATACTCTGGAATCCCAGAAGCTGATGGCGTTGGAACCAGAGAAATGCAGATTGAGTGACGTGGCATCGAATTTTGATCTACTTTATTTGAAGTCGAAAGTGGAGAAAAAGGCGGAGGAGGATGGGGAAGCAGAGTAGGGAAAAGAAACCTGTGATAAAAGTTTTTTGTTTTGTGATTTGACTATTTTCTAAAAACTGTGATTTTCAAATGAATTTTCGGTTTTCTGACAAGCAAAAAATGTTAACTAATAGGTCTCTTCCAAACGGCAAACTCTCTGTTTGTATGTGTGTATGTCCAACACTTCTCTCTGAATAACTTTCGTGTTCTTAAATCGTTTGATACCATATTTGCTTCGCTTCTATAACTTTTGAAGCTCGGAATTCTGTTTATCAAGCTGCTGCTCTGAAATTTTTCATTTCCGGAACAAAAATGAATTTTTGACCCACTTTTTGAAAGTAATGAATCAACATAGTGTTTTAGTAATAGTTTTCCGCTCATCACGAAGTAATTCGAAGCGATGCTTGAATTCAAAATGATATCGAATGAAACACTCCATAAATTATTTCATTGTTTCATTAAAGTTCTTCCACTTCTTTTCGGCTAAGTACTGCTACTGTAGGAAATGTGATCAGCTTTAAAAAGAAGGAGCTCGAAACCTAAACTGATCGAAAAACAATGTTTGAGATCCCATCTAACATAATATCTAAACTGAACGATAGCGCCAGAAAATTTTCGCTTACTCTTCTTTTTGAAAATTTCTTCATCTTGAATTCAAATGACGTTTGAGCGGAGAACCGTTACAAGTCCACACTGCCTCGCTACGTAAAATCTATGATCTAGCCAAATCTGGTACGATGACCAATAAACAACCTTTTTAATGGGATACTATAACAAAGACCTGAACAATTTGAATGAAGAAAACAAAAATGCATCGTTTTTTCCGTGAAAAATGTTTTTGATTTCCATTCGAGACCAAGTTCCAAGAATATCAGACAAAGTGTATATAGTATCCTCGCTGTCATTGCCTCCTCGTACAACACCGATCGGAATTCAAGTATGAGACTTTAGGTGTTCTTATCTGGATTGGCACATGTGCACGTGGATCATGAAGTTCCATTCGAATATATTCTATGGTAATTGGGGATCTTTGAATTCTAGAAGACAACATGTATCAAGAATATTTGAAGTGAGTGTAGTCCAATCGATATTTGATGAAAACTACAAAAAAACAATTTTGAGTTCTCCGGTTTCAAAAACATATATTCATTCGCTCAAAGATCAATGTATCGGGTATTGGAACTAAGGGTTTTTCCACTGGATACTAGTGATTGCATATGGATCGGCTTATTTTCAGTATGTTTTTTTCTATCATTACTCCCAGAACATCACTCTCATCCTACTCGATATTTCACTAACAAATTTTTCTGTAAACTTGAGATAATTCTGCAAGTGAAATCGTTTAGCTGATTGAGATCGCATGCACCACTGCATTTGCAGAACTGAAAATTCGAATTTCCATCAGTTTTCCCTTGTGTATACCATTATTTAAAATTGAAAAACTTCAAAAAAAACTTTTAATCAGGAATTGTGAAAAATTATTATAGATACGCCACCTTTTCCTCCTAATCGAATTGATCTTCACACTTTCCGGCATCAAAAATATAATTTTCAAAATCTCTTCTTAAAAGTTCCAACTTAAACATTCTCAGCCATCGCCAATTGTAGACACAGACAATAACATAAATTCCAGTGTAACCAATCGAGATTCCACATGCACCAATATGGAAAAACGCGTCAAGATAACAATTTCTATATCCATTTTTTGCTCTTACTCGCAACGTTAAAATTGACACTGCGATTAGAACACCATTGATTAATACGTCAAGCAGGAGAATGAAAATAGTCTGAATGAAGGATTGATTTCTGATCAAAAATTGAAAATAAATCACCACTATGCACTTTCGATTGTTCAAGGAAGAAAGAATACGAGTTTTCAGTTTTTGGTAACCTATTTTTTCATCATGATCAGACGGTTCAACTGTCAGGAGGTCGCTGTAAAAAGTATTCTAAATCAGGCTTCTCTTGGCAATATAACGGAAACTCACTCCAAATACTCGCAATATTGCTGAATTTCTAGAGGTGAACGATTTCCATTGCACATTTGCAGAAGTTCTCCAATCATGATATAAAATAAGAACGAAAGTGAAAAACCAATCAAAATCCCATAAATATCTGCATCCGGCTTTGGACCACTATTGTAAAACGAAGCGATCAGAGAAAGGATTAGTAAAGTTCTATCTATCACGTTCGGATAGGTGATCTGCAATAAGCCAACTATAAAATATTTGAGGGGATAAAACTTACAGTTTTTCGATTTTCTATATCCATCCCGTCGAGAATTTCATTGAAGTATCTTATATTGTCCTTGTCTCTCCAGAAGATAGAAGGCAATTTTGGAAATTTCTTTACAAATTCCGCATAACTAACTTCATACATTTTTCTGAGCTTTTCTTTTGCAGCTTCGCATTCTTGTACGTGGTTTTCCAGCAGAGTCATGAAAAACTTCTGAAAGAAAAAAGTTTTGAACATCTCGATAAGAATGAATCAGGCTGAACAGGTTTCAAATAAAAACAACTCATAACAAAACAACTCATAACAACTCAAACAAAACCGGAAAAACTGCGCTCGGCACGCTAACCAAGAAGGTTAAGCAAACACTGGCAGCCGTTATGCATCGATCGGTTATATTGATGCCCGGTGTGGCCTAGCCTTGAGAAAAAAGGAACATAAAGACACACAAGTAGGAGAAACAGGAATGGTAAAAAAAAATGTGCGTTTGCCTATTTTCAGTTGATTTTGGTCAACTATGTACCGAAACTGTTAGAACCGAACAGAAATGTTTACTTTATCCATCCTAGAGCTACATTTTTGTAGTTTTTTTCAACATTTTCAACACAAGGTACCGCACTTCACAGAAAACCCTCCAATAACAATCACAGTTGTACTAGAAACCCCATTTTGACGTTTTTTCTTCAAGGTGCGGAGAATCCTCATTTTCCAGAAAAAAAAATGAAAACGGGCAGAACGAAGTTACTGGCTTTTTTTATATAGCCCATATATACATTTCTCTTTCTATAACTCTTACAATACAGTTTTTTGTAATTTATTTTCCATGGCATACCGGGCTGGTTGCCGAACTCATCAATAGAGCGTGTAGTCATCTACTGCAAGAGGCGAATAGTTCTGGAAGTTTCTGGAATGTTGAGAGTAGATTTCTCAACCTGTTCGATTACAGTTAGAAGATCAAAAAGATTAGAAACCAAAATGCCAAAGTAGGGAGAAGAAAATGAAATAATGGAATACAAAAGTTGAAAAACGAGTGAGAGAGAGAGAGAGTGTGTGTTAGATTAGTTTTTGAAGCTGAACTGCAAAGAGGGCGACGAACAAAAGGAGGTTGAGCTGCTTTCAGGCGGCGCAAACCGACTTTTTATTAGTATTTGTCAGAAGTAGTCTTCTACTTGCTGTATTGTAGGCAGCTCCGCCTTTTTTCCTTTCCTGGGAGAATAAGGAGCCCTTTCCAGGTTCTTCTGTTGCGTTTCACTCTACGGTTTTAAATTGAACAATACAAAAATATTCATGAATAGGACAATCAAATGAGAATTATGTAGTCGAATAAAGATTTCGAATCCGACGACAAAAATTGAGGCAAATGCTTGCTTGTTACTCGACAGCGACCAAATTTTCACGGATTTTGGAGAGCATACAGTGCACTGGTGAGACAAAACGGAATGAGCTCCACGACTCTCTAATCTGTCTCGAGTGAATCGCAAATTGAACTTCACTGTCAACTGAAAATTCTCAAATTCTCGAGGTTTTTTGCCAAAACAGTTGAATAACTCACCGTCAGTATTCTCAACCGCAGTCCAAATGATTCCCAAGTGCTTTTCCAATTTCATTTGCTCCTTATGTTTTTTGTAGGTTTTCCATGCTTTGAAAACAAATAACACAAAACTACAAGTCCCTGAAGCGATAGCTGCATAGAAATTGAAGGTTACGTTAGTGTTTTTTGAAGGGTCATGGACAGAGGCTGAGTATCCACATGTACCAGATATGGATATGATGAGCTCCAGCACAATTGATATGATATCATCCAATAAATTTGATTTCAACTTCTGATATTGATGGATCATAAGTTCGTATTTTCTGTGGAGCTCCTTTCTTCCAGATTTAAAACCTGAAAAACATTTCCTAAATGCTTTATTCGTACTTGTTCACACTCACCAACAAAAAATGCATATTTCAAAATACTTTCCACATCTTCCGGCTGCGATGAATTTTCACAGTTTTCATCATCTTTCTCAATATTTAGCTTGTTCATAATCAGTTTCAGATCGTAGTAGATTTTCGGAATGTGGTACAGTGAGCTCCATACTTGAGCCATTTCATCCCATAATGACCAATCGATCAACTCTGAAAGCAATTAACTAGACACGGGCACAATAGTGTTTGATCCCACTAAAATTGTGGTGACAGAAAGTCTTTTTAACATTATTAGCCGCTTTTTTTTAAAGTTTATCTCTTTCTTGACCAGCTCATTATTGAAAATTATTGAAATGAAAGTAAATTTTCGGACATTCAATCTCAGTTCCCAAGAAAAAGACAAAAAAATTAAAACTAACGACGAATTTTTGGGAATCGCACGTGCAACAAACCCAAAAATTTACCACAAATTTACCAAATTTAAAATTTACCACAAAAACCCACAAATTTACAGAAATATTCCAATTTTTTTTTCCAAATCATACTTCTTCTGTTAGCACTACTCGTTTAAAAACGCACCGTCCATTGAGGTGCCTATTTCTTCGTTCTCCTTCTTCTTCTTTTGGAACCCCTTCACAAGTTCTGACACTGTTTTCGAAAGCAGAAAACAAGAGGCGACGCCAATACCAATGCTTGCAGCAATATTCAAATTTCGTTGGTAAGACGCATCCAATTGCCAAGCTGTCGCAGCGAAGTTAAAACAAGCAGCAGACAGCACAAAAAACGATAAGCATCCTATGAATAATTTCTGTAAAAAAATCCTTGACAAAATAACTGTTGTTTTGCTTACCACCCATTTGGATTCTTGGAGTGCTTTTAAAGCGGTTCCCGCTTTTCCAACTGATCCTATGGTACTTCTTTGCGCTATTTTGGCCGCTGAATATATTTTTTTTCAGATTATCACACTTGGGAACCATACCATCAACGCACGTTTTTCCAGCTTGTGTTCGAACTTCATGTGATATAATCGTTCGATTTAAAGTGGCATCGGCCATTGTGTGAAGATTTCCGATCGAACAATCGGAGATTTCGATGTATGGGATGAGGAATAATGAGGCTATTTGAAAACATTGAAACCACGAGAGAAAATAATTGGGGAACGGAGGGTCAGGTTTCACGTGAGGTTTCTTTATCTCACGATATCACACTCCCTTAATGAGCTCGTAGAAATCACTTCCATCCAAGTTTCTTCTTTCATCTTAACTCACTGCAGTTGCTGATTCTGGAGAAATTGCGTAGTTCTAGTTGAGTTACTAATTCCGTATCCAATAGCGTTCTTTATGTTTTCTGCAACATTAATTTTCTTAACAAAAAGAAAAAAATAATAACTAGCTTTATTCGAACTTTAGCTTTCCACTCAACCCTTTCACAATTCATTCCACCTCCCAATAGTATCCACTTTCCAGCTACATCTCTTACCATGATGAACGTCTTGCTCAGTTTTAGCTTTCCTCTCAAGATTCAATCTCTTTTGATTATCAGAGTAATATCTGAGCCCAAGCTCCATTCCTAAGTTCGTCTTATTTACCAAGATCGTTCAAATAATACGATTTCGGGAAGCGGTTCTCGACCCTTTCACCAACACTGTTCTTTGCTGATACTCTAATTGGTTTACTTCTTCTGAGTTTTGACGAAATTTTCAAGCAATGAGACCTTTCTTCCCATACAGAGAACACTATTCTACTACAACCCATGAAACACTCCATAAATTATTTCACTGTTTCATTGAAGTTCTTCCACTTCTTTTCGGCAAAGTACTGCTACTGTAGGAAATGTGATCAGCTTTGAAAAAGAGAAGCTCAAAATTTTCTGAAACGTGTTGTGAAAGTCTTTCTGATGGGATACTATAACAAAGTCCTGAACGGTTTGGATGAAGAAAACAAAAATACATCGTTTTTTTGGTGACAATGTTTTTGTTTTCCATTCGAGACCAAGTTCCAAGGATATCAGACAAAGTGTTTCAGAAAACTATATTCATTTGCTCAAAGATTAATGTATCAGGTATTGGAACTAAGGGTTTTTCCGCTGGATATTTGCATATGGATCAGCATATTTTCAGTATGTTTTCTTCTATCATTATTTCCAGAACATCACTCTCTTCCTTCTCGATTCGCTTCCCAGCACTGTGATAATAAGTTTATCTATTCGTTTTCGCCTTATTTTATGGTCATTCGGAGCATATATGAGCAATTTCCTTTTTATTTTCATTCTTTTTCAACAATATAATCAAACAGAATATAAAATATTTACTTATAATCCGACTTTAAAAAATCATGAAAACCGACAAAAATAACCACGTGGAAAATCTAAAAACTACAAAAAACAATCTAAATCGAGAGATCTATCTATTCAGCCGTTCCCATGAGTCTTTGAATCTCAATCGGATCCCTCGGAACGGCAGCAGTCAACAACTCGATTCCACCTGTCGGACTCGTTGCCACGTCATCCTCAATACGATATCCGATGCCGCGGAACTCTTTAACAGGCCAATCCATCGGAACATACACTCCTGGTTCAATGGTAAAAACGACATTGGGTGGTAGATCAATATCACGGGATACGGTGGGACAATCATGAACATCCATTCCCAAGTAATGACTGACATGATGGGGACACAGTTTCTCGGCTTGATGTATCATTTCTTTGTGATCTTTCGTTTGAATTAGACCGAGTTCTGAGAAAGAAGCAGCGAGAAGTTCATTCATTCGACGGAATAGGGCGGAGAGTCGAACTTTTTCCACGTTGTGAGCGTAGGTGAGCAGTTCCTCGTGCACATAGAGAAGCGCTTCGTAGAGGGAGAGTTGGGCGTCTGACCAGCTGAAAAATCGATTATTTTCGTTTTTAGGTCCAAGCTGACTCACTATCCAGAAATTGGAAAACAACGTGTCACATCTGAAACGTATCCATTCAAATCACACCCAGCATCCACCAGAACACATTCCGACGGATTCAAATCATTGTTGGCATCCAAATAGTGAATTGTGTTGGCACGAACACCTCCTGCAATAACTGCTGGATAGGCCTGCATCTCGGATCCACGTCGCCGTCCTTCGAACTCTAATAATCCAAAAATCGCATTCTCATTGTGAAGATTTCGACTGCCGGATATCATTGATGACATCGTCTGGGCGCCAAGATTACAGACGTCACGCATCGAATCCATCTCATTTTCTGATTTCACCACGCGAAGTCGTTCGATCTGAATTCAGAATTCTAATTTCATGTCATTCATGGTTAGATCCGACAATTTGACGTCTCTGATATCTCACCACGAAAACTACCTTAAGATTTATCGAATTTCATCAATTTCTATCGACTTTCAGCAATTTTTCTAGCTCTTCCTCACAAGTCAGAAAAAAATATTCGTTCAAAATCGATTAAAATTGATGAAACTCGATGAATAAATAAATATTTTTGAAATTTCTTACTGTATTAATCAATTTTATACGGTAGTTTTCGCTGTGAGATATCAGGCTCGTCCAGTTGTCGGATCTTCGGTCAGCACTTACAAAATGATTGACTTCTTTCACAGAATTCGCTTTATTCTGCAAAAACTTGTTCAAAACGTCATCGGATGTCGTGTCAAAAAACACCGCCGTTCCCTTATCGACCACTTTTTCCAAAGTTTGTAAAAGTCGATTTGTTGGAAAGATTTCAGTGAATTTCGCCGTTTCCTCCCATTCTGATTCGCTCGGCAATTTTCCCTCCCACAGCTCCTCGTATTCTGATCGACGATCCGCGAAAAGGATCTGAGAGCTTTGTGAATCCGTGGAGGTGGGGGATTGGAGGAGATAGTAACAGTCAGAAGTGGTGATTCCGCTTAGGTATCTGGAAGAGGGAAAGTTGGAGAACAACGTGGCAATGCGTGGATGCGGCTCCGCGACATCTCGAATGCTGCGTTAAAAGTCGCCAAAAAATGCAAAAATGCAAAAATGGAGGCGTAAAAAGTTAACTTGTAGTTTTGTTGTTTTGCGTCATCAAAATTTCATTACTCACGTTTGTAAAGCATTCAATTTCGTCTAAACTAATGAGATATTTTAAAAAAGATTGAAAACGTGTGAACTTTGACCTTCGACAGGATCAAAACTAAGAATTTCAAAGGTTCTAAACTTAAGTAATGAAATTTTGATGACGCAAAACAACAAAACTACAAGTTAACTTTTTACGGAAGCATTCATCAAGGATGTCGAAACACAAGTTTCCGAGAAACAAGACGAACTCGACAAGTTGAACAACGCAAACGATGCTATCAGAAGACTTGGCGACGCTCTCGACGATGCCGAAAAGACTGTTGTTCCAAGCAATGTCACCGCACTCAATGAGTTCAAGGATCGCATCGCTCCACACCTTGCCACCTTGGTTGAAGCTGTCAAAGAGGTTCCAGTCAGTGTTGAGCCTTCAGCTGCTGCTTTGCGTGACCGTGCCGCCAAATTTGTCTCTGATCTCGAGAAGAACATCCTGAAGACTGGTGACGATGAAGAGCGTGCCGAACAGTTGAAGAACGATGTCGGAAATGCTGTCAACAATGTGGATGATGTTGTTTCGAAATACCGAAACCAAGCTACTCAGCCACTCGACGTTGCCAAGGAAGACGCCAACATACTCAAGACTGCTGTCGAGCAACTCAACATACTGGCCGAGTCTGGCGACGAGATCGACCCACAAGTCGCCAAGGACATCAAGGACTCTGAGACCAAGGCTAAGGAATTGCTTCAGGCTCTCGACAGGCATTCTGACAGCGGATGCTATTCGTCGTGACAAGCCGAGATCTATGATCGCTCAACATCTCGAGAGGAGAGGCGAGGTCGATGA
>GL379909.1:392349-403250 GCA_000143925.2 Caenorhabditis brenneri | reverse complement strand
CTTTTCATTTTTTGTCCATTGTTTCAAATGTTACCAAAAGAAGACGAGCAGTGAGGCAAAGGTGGCTTCATCGACGACTGCTTCTGGTGCCACTTCTGGTGCCTCTTCTCGAGTAGCTGTGGATCTGAAATTAAAGAATTCTTATTAACTTTTTCTACGTTGTAAAAAACATACACAGACTTGATCTTTGGACTTGGAACGATTGGAATTGTATTAATTGTCCATGCGGATTGGACTCCTTCCACCTTTGTTGTCATTCCAAGTTTGCAATAAGTTCGGAGAGATCGACACAAGTTGTCGTATTTCATTCCTGGTTTATTGACTGCAGCTCCGTACAATTTGGTGACGAGGTGTGGCTTGATGAATATGAATGATGTCTTTTCAGGGTTGAGCCAATCGATTTTATCGCAATGCTTGCCGGAGTTGATAAGATTTGGGATGAATCGCATGAGACGATGAGTCTTCGAACCATTTTGCAGTTCCTTTACATAATCTTCCTTGAGCAATTCTTCGATCTGGTTTGATAATGGTCCTTGGTCAGCAGTCATTCCAGTATTCATTTTGAGCAGTCTGCAAAAAGAAAAGACAGTAATAGACGTTTAAAAAACGGTATAATGAGAGGGGAAGGAGGAAGAACAAGGGAAGACAATATATGAGAGGTCGTCTTAATCCCCCTGACCTAGTTTCTGTGGAACGGTGCATAAGGGGGCGGAGCTTGTTAACTCCATCAGTGTATCTACTAATCTCTTTTCACAGTCTCATACTAGGTTATTGCTTCAAACTATTCTTTTAGGAATATAATCAGGAATAAAGTTAAATCTAAATTCATGATTCTGAAACAACCCGATTAGTTTCTAGCAATCAACAGTTGTATGATAGTATAGGAAGATAGTAAGTAAGGGACCTACTATTACTACTAAACTGGGTGCAGACTGGCTACGAAGGACCGATTGCTTAGTGATAAATTTTCTTTTTTATCAAAATTTCAAGATAAAAGAGACCCAAATGTGGAAGTTAACATATACGAAATTATGAATTCACAAAGAGATGTGATCCCTAGCAACCAGCAAACAGGCCAGTCAGAAAAGAATCTCACAAAGTACCACTGGCAGAGAAGTTTTTGATAGTTGCTAAACTTCGGTGGAGGGGAAACGATGGATATTGGGCAGGATTTTTCGTCATTCGGTTGTCAAATGGTGGGATATTGTTGTCTTCACATTATATTGTGAGGCATGGTTTCCCAGGAGCAGTAGTTTCTCAGGTGACGTTTTCTACTTGTAAGAGGGGGAAAGAGCGCAAAGGTCAAAAAAATGGATCAATTGATTAGTTGACCTACCACAAAAAACGAAAAAAAAGAAAAGGATAATTAGAATTTGGCGGGTATGAATGAAATCCCTGTGATATACAGTTTTAGACTTTGATGAATAAATTTTAAAAAAGATTATGAAAAGGAGGAAAAGGACTGTCTAGTGATTAAAGAGCAATCATTTTGCCATGAACACAACGGTGTGTATGTATTGTTCTTTGAATGGTCAGTAAAAAATAATCCTAGTTTCGAAGTTCTGAAAATTGCGTCGCACAGGAACCATGCATATTGAAAACTGTTTATCGACGGAAACAACAAAAAAACATTGGAAAGTCTCAAAATTAGCCATCCACAACATCTCGAAAATGTTTATTGAATTTCACAACGGCGTCGCTGTCACACTTCTCCAACATGATAGTTTTGAGGCAGTTTGATGACGATTTGAACTGCAGCAAGAACTTGGCTCCAGTTGTTTTGTTGGTTATCTTTCCCTGTGTGCAGTTGTATTTGGAGTAGTCTTGGCTATCTGTCTTCAGCTTTTCCAGGCAAGAGTAAAAATATACTCCCAACCCTTTCGCATAATTACACTGTTTCAAAATTTCAGCGCCTTTTCGAGGTGTGCATGTCGAAGCTTTCAAGCATTTCTGAACTCTTAGTTCTTAGAAAATTGTGTGTTCTTAAACGGAGCTCACTTCTGCCACTTGGCATTCATGGGAAAAAAATACTGCAAAGTCTGGCATTGAATACATCCAATATCCATGACCACTAGTAGCATTCTTATGAAATTGAAGACATTGATAGCCTTCTGTTTCAGCAAAAACAGATTTACAATCGTCATTTGCCGGTTGAACAGTTATTAAATCAACGAAATGGTCATGTTTCGATTTCAGATACTCTCCTTCTCTGACAATGCATTTGGTGTTTGCAAACTCGAGAAAGTAAGATTTCTTTTTGATAAATGCATCGCGTTTCATTGTCAGGTTTTTCTAAAAGTTAATCACACTGAAGTATTAATGCAGGTAGACTTACAGAAAAGAAAGGGTCATTCTCAAAAGAATTTCCATTCGAATATTCTCTTTTTTTAATGTTGTCGAGGCAAGTGTACATTCGATTGATTTCAAATTTAAAACTTTCGCATGAATTTTGATAATAATCTTTGAGTTTTCAAGATTCGTCGGTGTTTATGGATCCATAACATTCCTGAAAAACTTCTTGATTAGTATCGTCACAGCTTAGTTTCCACAGGAAGTATTTCAAAACTCACTGTTATCTGTTTGCACTTTTCAAGCATCTTCTCATAAAATGTTTGAGGTTCTTCACTAATTAGAGTCGAGAAGGCAGCCACCAATTCTTCCACAATTGGAGAACATTTTCCAATCTCTCTGTTTGACGGTATGATCAGTGTCGGAATGGTAACATTATCGAATTCAGTGTAGTTCCCAATGATTGTAAAATTCCAGTATTTTCCATCATTCAATTTGAACCATTCGTAATATTTGTCAAAATCTTCAACACTTTCACAATTTTCCATCATTTTCTTTTGCAAACACTTTTTTTCATTGTCCTTGCAGCCGCCCAGGCTATGGCGGTTTTAAGTAGTACATTCTTTGTATTTACTGCCCAATGCATCAAATATTTCACATTTCTCCATTTGTTCCGAAGTCGGATAGATGTTACAAGGATCAGAACTGCATTCCTAGAATTACAATTACTTTGTTTTCAATATAGTAAAAACCAAATATACCTCTAAATTGTTGCACATGTTTTTTCCGCTGCTGATGAAGATATCAGCTGCATAACCCATCTTTATTTGTTTCCAATACTCTTCCAATCCCTTGCTCATTCTGCTACATTGGTACTTATTCAGATCAGCGTAGAGGCTATTGCAACCTTCGTCTTCTGGTTTCGTTGTCAGGATATTCACAAATTTGTCGTAACGGGAACGAAGATAGTTTCGTGCTGTTTCAGAACACACCATTCTTCCCGAAATACTTAGTACACACTCCTTCCCATTTATCAATGTTTCTCTTCTTTCAACTAGATCACTCTTAAGAATTTTGATTAAATATTTCAGTTGTGAATGCATTCATTACCTTCGTGAAATCTAAACTGTCCGAGCATTTTGGATAATATGGTTCATATTGGTTCATCATTATATCATCAAAACATTTAAGCATATTGAAACTATGGAATTCGTACTTTTCGCACCTCAAATCATAAACCTTCTTCAATTTTTGAGTTGATTCACTTTTCAGAGATCCATAACAAGTCTGAACAGTCTTCAATCGTGAAATGATAGAAAATGAAGTAGCTCACCGAAATATTTTTGCATAAAATGGTTATATTTTGATAGTACTTCTGATGCCTATTATTATATTTTATTGGAACAAACCGCAAGTCTTGTATTAGTTGGCTAACAAGATAATCACATTTTCCAACTTCAACAGAGTCTTCGATTGCAGAAACGGATGTAGACAATGTTTCAGCACCTAATGAAAATAGGAAATAGAGGGAAAAGATCGACGACCAGAACTGTTTCATTCAGAATGAGTAACTTCTTTCTGGTGAAGTTTATAAAAATGCGTAAGGGATCAAAAATGATGTCTGACCGAAAGTTTTCATGTTAAAATAGATGTTTGCGTAGTAACGAATTGGTTTGTATTTAGTTTTGTTCGCAATTCATTCTAGTCTAAACGTACGTCAAACTTTAGCAGATTTCAAAATTAGAACATTCAGTTTCTGCCGGAATAAATGTTTATTATGTTGAGTTCAATATATTTACATTAGTTGAAATCAATATGATTCAATTTCTCTGTTGAAAACAGATTTATCCATTGATGGTTTTGTATTTCTCAGAACGCCATCCAGGGATGTTACACTTGGTATATGGATTGGTGAAACGGACATGACAGCAGTTCTTGTAAGTACACGAATGACAACCTCCACAACGAGTATCGGCAGCTGGACTGCCACTTCCAGTACAGACTCCTCTGTCATTACAGGTGATGTTGGCAGCTATGAGCTGGAAGAGAAGACAGGAAGCGATCAAAGTAGCAAGGAAGAACTTCATTCTGGAAATCAAATTGAGTTTAGATGATTGAAATAATTAGAAATGAAACAGATTGGAAAAGTGCTGAGTAACTGAAAAACGAAGTCTCTTTTATACTCATCTTATGGTAAACAGGAAATGAAAATCATTCATGTTTTGTCAGAAGAAGTGCTCATAATAACAATCAAATCCAGAACAATTTATGAAAATATTTTTCTTGATTCATGAAACCTTTTTCTGTTTGTTCAGGTTTAGATAGTGCAATCCCATGCTCTAGACTATTTGAAGTTATGGGAAAAGGTGATGTTTGAAAAGTTTAGACTATTAAGAAATCATCTTGTTGTTGACTTGCAATAATATTTATAATGATTCAGTGATGTACACAAAAATACTTTCCACATTTCACTGGATAAAAGCTTTCTCTCATGTAGCATTACTAATCTTTCATTAGTTTTGTTGAAAAACTTCCGTCGTTTAGTGTTGACCCTACTTCCTGACGTGATTCAACCCCAATTTTTTTGATAGCAGCTTCTTTTCCCCAAACTTTTCCTTTTTTCAGAATGAAGTTCTTCTATGTCACTTTGCTCATGACTTGCTTTCTTCTTCAACTAACTACTGCTCTTATCACTTGTAACGATAGAGGAACATGTGTTGGCAGTGGAAGACCAGGTAGAGATGTCCGATGCGGTAACTGTCATTCGTGTACTTACAAGAACTGCTGTCATGTCCGTTTCACCAATCCATACACCAAATGTTTCATTCCTGGATGGCGTTCTGATGAGTACAAGACTATCAATAGATAAATGATGGATGAACTATACAATGAGCGATGCAACTCTTGATAGAATGTTTGTATATTTGATTCAACGCTGATAAAACAATTACTCATCCTTCTGAAACAGAAGAATATTATTGTTCAATTCATCACATAGATGATGCGACACAGTTCTAAAACGAAATTCTTAACTCATGAAAACAAGTAAAAAATTCTATCTCGTTGAAAATTCGTAAAATATTTAGTTCTTCGTTTTCGAATATTAGATGTTGACAGCTTTGATTTTGTAACATAGAATTCAACCTTCCAACTGGAAGACCTCTGTGTGTACATCAGAGTTTTCAACAACGATAGTTATCACAGACTCTGTGACAAAATTTAAAAAAAAGCTTTTGTAAAATCAACTACTTTTTCTCGCTTTGAATTTCAAAATAAAAACATGAGCATTTTGATAGAATTCGTTAATCAGCAGAGAGAGAAAACAAGGAATTCATGTCATCGCCGTTTGTTGAGTATTGCGAAGTTTTTAAGATGATGAATGTAAAATATTCCAATCACATATTTGCCGGTAATGATGCGTTTATTACGTTCAAGCAGATATATACAATAGCAGAAAGCAGAGTTTTTCAATCGTCCAGAGGAATGAATTTATCCATTGATGGTTTTGTATTCCTCAGAACGCCATCCAGGGATGTTACACTTGGTATATGGATTGGTGAAACGGACATGACAGCAGTTCTTGTAAGTACACGAATGACAACCTCCACAACGAGTATCGGCAGCTGGGCTACCGTCTCCAACACAGACTCCTTTGTCGTTACAAGTGATATCAGCAGCGATGAGCTGGAGGAGAAGACAGGAAGCGATCAAAAAAGAAAGGAAGATCTTCATTCTGAAATCTGGGTTATCATTATGGTTTGCCCTAAAGGAAAGAAGTTTATGAAAAAGGCATTGTAAGGTAATGTGGGACTTTACAAAACAATCAGAATGCATGCTGGAACAGGGCTCCTGAAGCGGTTTATATAGTGTTCCCAAAAAATGAAAACATGTTTTGACCCTAAAAATTCTCGGATCAAACTGTTTTTGAACATGTCACAAGGCAACCAAAACTAGACATGTTTTTCTGGAGAATCAATTGTAACATGAATCATAGAAAACATCGAAAGTTCATTGTTTGACTAGGTGGTGATAGTCTGATTTCATATTATAGACTTTTACAAACATCATCTGTCTGAAATACAGGAAAAAACCTGTTCAAACAATGTACTTGTTGATGCTCTCAATGATATTTCTGGTCTAAAAATGGAAAAACTCGACTTATTTTAATGGTATGTTTGATATTATGAGAATATTTGTCCCATGAATTTTCATAAACAGTTTTGATGACACAATGTTTCACATAAAGTTTTCGTGTTTTATTTGTGCTCTGAATGAGTATATAAAGCAATCTGTCAGCAGCATTCTATCATACCAGTCATCAAGTGTTCATCTACTCATCGTGAGCTTTCACAGGCTCATGAGATTGCAATTATCTGATTTTTTTTTCAAAATATAGTTTTGAGCTTTTGATATCCTCTACGTAATTCAATTAGGAAACAATTGATTTCACTTTTCAGAATGAAGTTCTTCCTTGCTACTTTGCTCGCTTCCTGCCTTCTCCTCCAGCTTATCGCTGCTGATATCACTTGTAACGACAAAGGAGTTTGTGTTGGAAGTGGCAGTCCTGCTGCCGATACTCGTTGTGGAGGTTGTCATTCGTGTACTTACAAGAACTGTTGTCATGTCCGTTTCACCAATCCATACACCAAATGCGATATCCCCGGATGGCGCTCTGATGAATACAACGTCATCAACGGATAAATTCATTCATCTGAACGATTGAAAAACTCTGCTTTCTGCTATTGTATATACCTGCTTTGAACATAATAAATGCATCATTACCGGCAAAATTATATTTTGAATATTCTATATCCAGCATTCTATATAGGTGATACGAGGGTATAATGCCCTGACTTCTTTATTTTCTCTCTTCATTGAAAAACAAGTTCGAAACTTGTTAGGTTTGTAGGAAAAACCGACAGTTGGAGTTTTTTTTTAACCGAAATGTAATCGCATTACCAACAAAAACGATCGTTTTGAATTCAAAGAAACGTTTTTCTCTCAACTTGACTTTCGGCTGTTCTTCTGTCATTCTGGTTTGATATAACTCATTGACACAGTGTAGACTACAATCCCGTTTTAGCGTTTACGAATTGTTTCATATATTCTTAGGGTAGGTAAAATAATAACCGGGAAATATCACTGTAGCAACTTCTATATGATTCACAGGGCTAGTCACTTTCTCGTGTCTCATGATGAAATATCTCTTATGAAGATTACTAATTCAATTGCCGGAATAAATGTTTATTTTGTTTAGTTCAATATATTTACATTAGTTGAAATCAATATGATTCAACTTCTCTGTTGAACACAGATTTATCCATTGATGGTTTTGTATTCCTCAGAACGCCATCCAGGGATGTTACACTTGGTATATGGATTGGTGAAACGGACATGACAGCAGTTCTTGTAAGTACACGAATGACAACCTCCACAACGAGTATCGGCAGCTGGACTGCCACTTCCAGTACAGACTCCTCTGTCATTACAGGTGATGTTGGCAGCAATGAGCTGGAAGAGAAGGCAGGAAGCAATCAAAGTAGCAAGGAAAAACTTCATTCTGGAAAGTAATTTTTATAAAATGGATTGGGTTTTAAAAGAAATATTAGAAGCTCAAAAAATTGATGCGTTTGTTGGTTTGAACACAGTCTTATATACAGTATTCCGAACAAAAATGTTTTCTCGGATAAAATATTGTCAACATCCGTGTTTATGATCAAGTTCCATCCGAATGTTCAATGCTAACAAAAACTAATGGGATCATCTACAGGAATAACATGGAATGAAAACATATTAAAGTCTAGAAAATGATTTCTGACTATCACCACCTGGTCAAACAATGAACTTCGAATGTTTTTCGATGACACATTATTGAATATGATTTCCGGGGAAAGTGTTTATGACAAGTATGTTTTTTTAGTTCAGAGTCCGTATAAAACCATTTTTGGAAACTCAGAATATCATGCCATTTCTTTCGTTTTACTTTTCAAAAACTTTTTTTGAAATCTAGCTATTTTATAGATAGTACTTTCCAGAATGAAGTTTTTCCTTGCTACTTTGATCGCTTCCTGCCTTCTCTTCCAGCTCATTGCTGCCAACATCACCTGTAATGACAGAGGAGTCTGTACTGGAAGTGGCAGTCCAGCTGCCGATACTCGTTGTGGAGGTTGTCATTCGTGTACTTACAAGAACTGCTGTCATGTCCGTTTCACCAATCCATATACCAAGTGTAACATCCCCGGATGGCGTTCTGAGGAATACAAAACAATCAATGGATAAATCCGTACGATTTGCAGACATCATTTGCTAGCATCTATTGTAGATAATTACCCTGTCCAAAATAATATAATCATTCAATCATTATGACAGAAAATAACCACAAGATTCATTCTACAGCGGATCAAGAAAATTTGTGTCTCAAAATAGACAATCAATACGCAAATGATACACAAGATAACTGAGAAGTATGCCAACATGAATACACAAAACATATAATTATTAGATTATTAAGTTGAGAGTTTGGTGGTTAGTACCAAAAACTAGAATGTTCAGAATATTCTTCCCTGAAGTAGTCGAGCCAATCTCCAGAATCTACTTCAGTCAAATGCTCCAAATTGAATGATCCGAACAGCTCGGAATGATGTGGAGTGGAGGTACCATTAGACTGTAAATATGAAACTGTTATGAGTGTTCACAATGTGTACTACCAACCTCCCTATTTTGGTCTGGAAGATACAAAGAATTGGCATCGCGTACTCCAAAAGAACCTCCATTGCTCGCTTTGCCGTTACCGTTCTTATAACCGGTGTTACTCCCACCATTTTTAAGAATCGATTTCGGTTTGAAGGGGGCGGTGGATGGTTCATCTTTCTTACTTTCCGCTGATGAATTCGGAAGATCATTAGACGCTTCATCATCAGTTGTCCCATGTTCAGAAGGAATATGGATCGGTTCGTCCCAATTGACAGAACTCTCTTGATTCGTTCCACTTGTTCCCTGTCCATCGGTTCTTTCATTTGGTCTTGTAAAAAATCCTTCCGGAATGTCGGGGATGTACGACCTTCGAGTTCCTGGTTTAGGAATGAATTGTTTCACTGGAGGTACTGTATTGGATGTTGGATTAGTAGTTGGATTGCTTCCGGAAGGAGCTGTGTCCGTGGTTGGAGATGTGTTCGCTCTCTGCTGAAACGAAAATATTGTTTAGTGAAACTAAAATTATGCGTACTTGATCAGCTGCTCCTGCATTATGTACTCGTCTTTGTGATCTCACTAAACAGCCCATGAAACCGGCAAATCGAGTAAAAATTGAAGGATTTCGTTGTACTCTGGGAGACCCTGTTGAATTATCCGTGTTTCCTTCAGCTGGAGCTGCTTCAGGAGGCACTGTTGGATTCTCCGAGTTGCCTCCAGGCGGCTGATCCATCATTTTCGCTGTTCTGAGGACGGGAAGATTTTTTGATGTCGTCGCCACCTCAAACCAGCTGCTATCACAAGACTCTTCGGTTATTGACCTGAAAATTGATAACACGTGAACAGAAACAACAAAGAGATATTTTGATATGGGGTAGAACTCTAAGAAATGGGAAAACTTACGTCTCACTGAAGGCACAACGAACTGTGTTAATTAAACCAGTGATATCTTTGGTATACAACTGGTCGACGATCTCCAACCAACGTGAAATATCACTCATTATATCTGAAAAAAAAAAGTATACCATCAAATGAATTTCAAAAAAAGAACGATCGAAACGATTTTCGAGTTGAGAACAATTGCATGATACTTTCACAAGATGCATTGAAAAAATTATAAATCAAGCTAAAAAATAAAATAGTTAAGAGTAAAGGAGATAGTACCTTTCGCTATCGGTTTCATAAGACACGGCGGGGCAAAAGGAACGTGCGGCCGGCGCAGCGAAATTTCTAGTCCGCGAGAAGGCGCGCCGCGAAATTCAAATATATTTTTTTCCGAATCAGTAAAACTTGATTTTCTGCTGTTTTCAAAGTCGGAAACAAGTTTTTACACTGAAAATAGCTAGATGATAGAAAAATCAAACCGATTTATCAAAGTTTTTTCAATAAAAATTTCTCAGTCGCTGGGACAACGAGATTTCAGTTTACGTTTTTTTCAAAAAATTATATCTCAAAAACTAAACCTACAATTTTTCTGAAAATTCGTTTATAGTGACTTCAAAACATGCAAAACATTTTGATAGTTTCCAAATTTTGATAAAAACTTCTTATCAACCAGAAATTTCAAGATTAGCATTGAATTTTCTTATTTTCGCCTTTGCGGACTACGGTAGATGGAAAAGTCCGCAGAGGTACGCAATAGCTCAAACTGAGTATCGAACGCAGAAAATTTCTCGGCCAACGTTACTTGTGCCCCGCCGTGAAGACTGAAGAGAAGTCGTCAAATTTTTTTTCAATACTTGCAAATTTTAGCTCAATATACAGATAATATACAAGTGATACACAGAATAGTTAAAGGGGGAGTCCGCTATTCAAAAAGTGACACTTTTATTACATGAATCGACGCAGAATTTTGTAGAAAAGAAGAATCCGTTTAGCAAAAAACTCAAAAGTTATTCTTAACCGAGTTATGAGCCGCGGGG
>GL379909.1:337392-390005 GCA_000143925.2 Caenorhabditis brenneri | reverse complement strand
ATTTTTGAGGGGCCAACGAACTTTTTTCCCGTGAAAATAAAGAGAAAAGGGGGCCAACGGGAGGCCCTGGTTCAACTCCCCGCGGCTCATATCTTGGTTCAGAATAACTTTTGGGTTTTTTGCTAAACGGATTCTTCTTTTCTACAAAATTCTGCGTCGATTCATGTAATAAAAGTGTCACTTTTTGAATAGCGGACTCCCCCTTTAAGATACACCTTATCACGAACATTATTAAATTAGTATATTAATTAGTCTTCAGTTCCAATCGAGAGAATTTTCAGCGTACTCTTCTTCAAAGTATTCAAGCCAGTTTTCAGATTCTTGTTCAGCCTCATCGTCGACGATGATTGATCCGAAAAGCTCAGAGTGGTGAGTAGTTGAAGAGCGGAAGTGCTTAAAAATCAATAAAACTGTCGATTTCTTATAATGAAAATTATTACCTCTCCGTGTTCTTCTGGAAGACACATTGCATTGGCACCGCGCAACAGACCTGAGCTCCCTTCATTATCCTTGTCATCTTCCTGCGAATCTTTTTTTGCCTTATCATCATCTGATTCTTTTCCGACATCCGTATTCGACGTACTTGGTTGGGCTAGTGGCGATAAGACTTCATTATGTGTCGATAAACCATCAGAGCGTGGCGTTGTCTCATTGCTGCTGTAACAAACTGCTTTCTGCTTTTTCATCTGCTGTCGTTGTTTTCTTTCTTGATCAGTTGGGGCACTATTGTCAAGAGTAATGCCCAAATCTTTTTCTTCTTGAGTGAGGCTATTTCCATCAGTTGCTTCTTCAGTTTCCATTTGTGATTCATCATCTGAAACAGCAACATCTACAGACTCGCGACGACTCGTCTCAGCTGTCGTAATATCCACGGTTGTTTCGCGAGTTATATTAGCTGAAGAAGTTGATTGTTTTGGCGTGGGTTGATATCGAACACTCGATGAGGCTGGATTCATCACTATCTGTTGTGTTTCTCCTGATGCACTCTCAGTTTGGCTGCTCCCACTGCTTCCGCTTACTGGTTCATTCGAAACACGTTCATCCGTAGGCTGTTGGGTAATGACTTTCTGAAAACAGGAAAACTTATTTTGCAATTCTTTATTTTTCACTTTTGAGTTACGGGAAATCTATCAGAACTATTAGTGAAAAAATTTCAAGTACGTACCTGTGTATTTGCCCCGGTATTTGGCTGTTCTTGTTGTTGCGTGTTTTTACAAGTACAACTAAAACAAGACAAAATTTTTCTGCAACTTAAGCAGCGTGTTTCTTCTTGTTGTTCGTGCCCTCCCAATTCGCGAGCTGTGGATGGATGGACGCTGCTCCCGCTGGGTTGTTCACTTGCCATTTCAGCAGTTCTGAAGATGTACATTAAGCCATTAAACAGCGGAAAGAGAAAGGAAGAAAATATATAACGGAATATTCAACCGCTTGGGAATACGTGATATTATAAATAAAAAATTCAGTTCATCACAAAAAATTGCTGAAGCTAGTATCAAAATACAACAACATAATCAATGATACACGAGATAAGACATGTTATTGATACAAGAAATAAGTAATAGGAATATGATCCGATTATTAGTTGAACTTTTATTAATTGATTAATTCGATCCATGCGGAAAGTACTCGTCGTAGAAATCTCTGAGGTTGTCGAGATGGTCTTCCGTATCTTCTTTCTCTACGATCTTGAAATTGGCAGGCACTTCCCAATATGGACTGAGGGAATTTGAAGGGCGCTTAAATTAAACAGTTGAAGAAATCATTCTATTATTGGGCAACTAACCTTTTCTAAATAATTTGGATCGTAGGCAGCCTGTGCTTCGCGTGGAGTAATTGGATTATCCATTCTTTCCGGACCGCTTGCTTTGATACCAGAAGGCTCGATTGTTGAAGGAGCTGATGGTTTTGAATTGTCTTCATTCGCTTGTGTAGAATCCTCACTGGGCCCTGGCTGATTCGGTTCATCCTCTTTTTCCGTTTCAGGTGGCTGTTCTGGAGGGATCACATTTATTACTGGAGCTCGACCAGGGTTCGGTCTATTTCTAAGAGGAGATCCTGGTGTACTTGGCCGGTCTCTTACACTGTTCTGAGGAGCACCGGGTTGAGGAGTACTAGCAGTACTGGCTTGCTGACTCGGTGAAGTTGTGCCTTGGCCGACTTGATTAGTTTTCCGACACGAAAAAAACTCTTTAAGCCATTTGAACTTTTCAGTCAGTTTGTCACATATTCCAGATGTCCCTGCAGCTTGCTCATTATTGTTTTGGCCAGACGCATCCATCATTGTTGCCGTTCGGATTAAACAGAGATTCACACAGGTGTCTGTAGAAGTAGACGGCTTATCCCAACACGAGTCGCATTTTTGCTTTGGACTGAAATTAGGATCATAACGAGGGGCGTTTGTAGAAAAAAACATACGTTTCGTTAGAACACCAAACTGTCTCGGTGAATTCGACGACATTCCCCGAACGCCAATGATCGATTGCCTCCAAAACCTGTGAGACTTTCATCCCTCTGAAATAAAAAGGTTCAATACGCCAAAAGATTAAGAACGGTAATGTAATGAAAGAGGTAAAGAAATCTATTTCCGGAGGGAAGTTGTTCACAGAATAGATATTGCTTTTTTGAAATTGTGGTTCAACGAAAGATCAAAAAAGAAACAATCGACGCAACAGAGAATGAATTCAAACGACTGAAATAATTCGAGTGGGTGCAAGGACCTCTTTTCTAGAACATTCGGAAGACTATTGAGAAGAAGGTAACACTTCGCGCCATTCATGGCCGGCAAATGAATTTTGGGTTCCCGCTACGATTATGAACTTTTTCTTTATGCGCCTTTAAATACAGTAGTAACCTCGAAGGTTGCCAACAGGCATGGGCGGCGGTGAGCGACGGCCTCACCTCGTTCTGCCGCAAAGTTGAAGTTTGCGGCACACGCAACGCAACCGCAACGCGCTGGAAATTCGGCGGGAAACTTTTTTCTCATTGTTTTACTGTAAATGGCACGCCTAGATTCAGTTTTTTCAGACGCGACGCGGCCTGCAAAGCGGTTTTTTTGCCGCAGATCTGCGCTGCGGCACTTTCCGGATCGGCAAACCGCACCCCTCGCCCATGCCTGGTTGCCAACTTTTTCCATTTTTTTCAAATTTTCATAAGAATATCTGAGTGAACCATGATCGGGAATCTGCCTTCATAGCCCAATTAAAAATTGAAAAAATCGTCTCGATAGCAAACACGGAAAGAAATTAGAAAGGGATAATAGAGCAATTCTGTATGATCGATGCGAAATCCAAAAATGAAACGAGTACAGTGTTTTGAAACGGTACCCTTTTCTCAACGGAACGAATTGTTGCATATGATATGGAATAAGAGATATTGAGCATAACGGCTCCTGAATTCACTGATTTTTCGTTAAAATCTAGAATCTTTTGAGATTTTTATAGGCAAATTTAGATTTTCCTGGAAGCACATAACAATAGAAGACGCATCAAATTAATTTAATCATGCATAAAAAATAAAACATGGGATTCAACAGCTAATTGTTATTTCCATCTGTCTCCGCTTCGACTTTTGTTTCAGCCAGTAGACCAGCATGTTTCTGCCATGCAGATGTGAAGTTGACAAAACTGTCACGAGCATGGAGACAGTTGTATTCTTTGGAAATTTCTTCGAATTTCGCCTTTTTGGAGTCTAGAGTTTCATTTAGTCCGATTTCTTCAAGTCTTCGTTTGATTATACGAGGTTCCTGAGTCGCAAATTGTGGATAGGATGCATCCGGAAGTGGAGATTTCGGCTCATCGATCTAGAAAGGGAAAACATTTGAGTTTCAAGTAGAATACCGAGCAAAAACTAACTTTCTCAACGAACTGAAGCGATTTTGCAAATGAGTAACTCATTGTTTGCGGCAATCGAATTAATGTCAAAAGCGTTTCCTTGTTGTCATCTTCTTGAGCTGTCATGATGCAGTATCCGAGTCTCTTCTTTGAACATTTCGTTTCACTTCGCTTTTTCTTGTTTCTACGAAACTTGAGAAGAGCAACTCGGTAATTTTTGTTTTCTGAGAGCAAGAAATTACCAATTGACCAAAGAATGTCGTTGCTAGTTTTTGAAACAGCAGAAACGCTCATTTGATGTTCTGGAATGCTCTTGTAACGGAAAAATCCGAGACGACAGAGTTCGATTTCAGGAAGAAAACCGACAAGCAAAAGACGTTTGATGGGAAATCCGCGCTTTCCAACACGATGAACCTGATGAAGCTGGAAGATGGGAGAGTATTAACAATAAGATATGTTGGGAGAAAAGATATACCTGAACAGTCAATTTCTTTCCGCCAATCTTTATTTTTGCTGATCTCTCGCTCATTTCATATCTTTTCTCGGACAAAATCTCGCTTCTTAACTCGTTCAAATCTGCTCTACACAACAAAAATTTGACATTGATTCCTAAGTTTTCAAGAAGAGCAGTGACTCGCTTGGCGGGAAGAAAGTCGTCATGGAGGGTTTGAAGTTCGCCGATCACGTACAATGTGACCAGGTTCTCAGGGAAATGGCGATCGAATAGGGAACAGTTCTGAAAAAAAATAATTAAAATTGAACCACTTGCTTTCGGTATTACTAACCAAATTCACCAGCGTATCAACATCTATAAACCAATGAACTTTCTGTTTCATCTTCTTTTGATTTGAACCATTTCTCTCTATTTTCTCGATTTCTCGAATCGGAAACTCTAAGTGTATTTCTTCATATCCTTTAGTAATGCTAGAGAGCTGAGCGAGAGAATCAAGTAGTTGTTGACTTTTTTCATTCGAATTTCCATTTGTCATTGCAACTCCTGAGTCGGAACATCTTCCAATAGACACGTTGACATCACATCCATTTATTCGATTAATCATCAGCCGAATGATGTCTGCGCATACCGCCCATCTCGATGCTAAAGAAAAGAAAATATTTAAATTGTTAATAGTATTTCTCAAACCATTAATTAGGCATTTCTTCCGTCCATTCGACTTCAAAACTCCTTCATCTATAATATCCATTTCGATTGGTGCCGGCCACAACTTGCGCATAGTGTTGCTCATACTCATCAGGAATATAATATTTTCTTCTTGATCGATATTCATTTTTAATTTTCTGAACACTTTTTTTCCGAAAGTTTGTCCTATAAATTTGAAAATGCCACGGCACCCTGCGAGAAAAATTTTTCGTGAAAAGTTACGGTCGCCAGACAAAAACACTCTCTTCACTCTCACCGCATGACCGTAGAGCGCGATTGCATCAAGTTTTCCGTTTTTTTGGCTTCACTTTTAGAAGACGTCGGAAACACCAAAAAATAATATTTTTCAATAGGAAAATGATTGAGAATAATAGTGGAAAGCCTAAATTTTAATTTAAAAAAAAGATAATGCAGAAAAAAAAATTAGCTGATCGAGATCCCAGCGACATTCGAAAACGCATGTTATGTCATAAATCAAGCTGAATAATATAGTTTTTTCGGTTAAAGTAGCTCGAATCAACGTTAATAAGATAATTTCCACCTGAAAACCCCAAAAATTTTGCAAAAGTTTAGTACCGAACATCAAAATCTAGAAAAAGTATGCATTTTCAGACTTCGGCACCTCTGAAAATCTTAAAACAATTTTTTTTCGAAAATCGAGCGCCAGCAAGTTCTAGACAATTTTGATAGGATCATTTTGCGACCTCAACTGACCTTTTTGGTCAAAAATTGACTTCAAAATAAAAAAAAGTAAAATTCAGTTGAAAAATCGAAAATTTTGTTGTTTTCATCGGTTTTTTGAGGTTGTTCGGAAAGATAATGCAAAAGTCAAAAATCCATCTCCAGCAGTTTTTTCTAATTATTAGTGCGGTCATTTTGAGAGATCACTCGAGCCTTTTCGTCAAAAACTGACGGAGAAATAACGTTTTTACGATTTCAAGTATCACCGCAACAGCTACTGTAGAAGCACTGAAAAATGACTAGAGTTTACTGGAGAAGGCCTATCTCGGCAGCCGTAAAAGTTAGCAAAAAACTTCCAACTAGTAAATTGTTTATTGAGATTTTCTGCAACTTTTTTTAGTTGAACACTTTTCTCCATCTATCGTGGTTCTTTAGATATGCCACTCTATTGGAGGGGTTTCTTTGAAGAGCCATATCTTGATACAGGATGGAGGTAACAAAAAACTCTCAACTACAAAGTTGTTTGAAATTGTACGGTTCACATTTCTTTAGTTGATGACTTTTTCGTAACTCCACTATGAACCGAGATAAACCAGTTTCTATTGCCCATATTGAAATTTAGTCTCGGACCTACGCTCTATTGTGTTCGTACGAGGTGGTAATTCTTTCTGGCACTTCTGGATTCTTCATTTTCTCGTTATTCATGATAAAAGTGATAATTAAAAGAATTTCCTAAGAGTTTCCAACAATAATGTGGGCTTTATTAACACAACAAAACAGAACAATTCGATTTCGTCATTTCTTGGCGATTCGCATATAATTCATTGAATTTTTGTTTTAAATTTGTTTGAATTCATTTAATTTCTCTTATTTTTATTTCTTTCAATGGAAAAAACTCGAAAAAAGAGCATATTTTGAGCTTTTCGCAGCTTGCTTCTAACAGTACTGTCGGCAGCCTCAAAGAGGGGAGAGTGCGAGAGAGTGCGAGACAACGAGGGGGAAACTGAGAAAATTTTACGCGCAGGGTGCCGTGAAATGCGAAACTTTAAAAATTCGATCTGTGTCTCTCAGTGTGTGGGTGTTTGCAGATGTTTTTGATTACAGTAGTCTAATCCCTTCGACAGGCTCGTCCGCGCAGTCTTGTTCGTCCCAAATGAAATTCATATGAATGAGACAAATGTTTATTTATTCAAGAGAACAAGTTCAGAAAAAATTAGAAAAAGCGTACTCATTGCCACATAACGCGTGGCTCAAAAAGGCAACGATGAGAACTGAACTGAAAGCAACTTTCGTTTTTAGATTGAATGATGAATACGCCAAATGATCGTTCTATTTGAAGTGTTGCGATTCCTCCGTCGTCCCGTAGAATATGATAACCGTAAACAGTGTCATTCCGATTACGGAGTTGTTTCTGTTCTTTGAACTTGAAGAGTTTCACGGGAGAATCTCTGAAAAATTCAATATTCTTTCTGAAACGTTTACTTGAAATACTATGATTCTTCTTTGCCTTTTCGATCTATTGTGTCGTCAGCAAAGAAATTCAACTTACTCAACAATGAACGATTTATGCCTTCCATTTGTTATCTCGACACAATCCTCATCGAAATAACGATCAGGATTCACTTTATATTGATTATACTCCAAAAGAAATTGTTTCCATTCCGGGTTCCAACCTTCCCTCCATTTGTTAATCAACAGTCTCAAGTCACCATCTTCCAATTTTGAACCAAAAATTGCGATTCTCTCCGTTTTAAGATTGAAGATATCCTCAATCTTCACCCACTTTGCGAAATAAATATCCAAATTCTCCTTGACATTATTGAAACTTTCTAGATCAAAACGAAAAGTTCGGGAGAGATTTTCACATCTCAAAAATAGTCCTTTTGATGCGTTTTGCTTATCAAATGCTGATTTAATAAGAATATCACTAAGAAGTCCAGTGCATTCTAGTACCCAATATTCGAGAGGATCCTTGTCTTTATAAAACGCCATCAATCTGTCAGCATAGCTACTGTTCAAATTTACACTCATTACTCGGTTCGGAAAATTGTAGACGTCATTAATGTGATCTAGAAGTTTGTTCATTCCAAAAGGAAAATAATCGGAGAAAGTTTCGATACTGTAGAACACTGCGGGTTCATGATCACTGAAAATGAAAAAATGGTTTGGAATCCGTTTGTAAAATGAGGATTTGAAAACTTTCAGAAATCGCATTTTCATTAACAATGTGCTCTAAAAAAGGGATTTCAAATGAGTTCAAATTATGCACCATTTTTCACCTGTCAGTTTCCCATATCTCACCTGTATTCAGGTGAACTTCCATACAAATTGGCTTTCTGCTTTTTTGGTTTCCAGTTTCGAATCGAGATACTATTCAGTACTCTTGTTTTCGGATCACGAATCCTGTCAGTCTCTCCATAGTCCTGAAGAAACTGCCAATGTGTGTTAGGAAAACCCTTGATTTCCATGACAATTCGTTGAAATAATGGACAGAAAGACACTTTGAATGATTTACAGTCTTTTTTGAACTTTGGTTGATTTCGAACTGCCTTTGCCAGTTGTTTGGTGGATTTGGAGCATAAAGAAAAAGAAATTCTGAAAAACAAACTAGGTTCTTTTGAACTCATCCAATAACATGATTCTAGATGACTTCAACTTACTAAAAGTCAAACGTATTCTCTATTATTTCAAATACAAATCAAATTAGTAATCCTCAACTCACAATTCAAGCGGTGTCATAAACTCCAAAACATTATCCACCAATTCTTCGCGAAGTGTGAGAAGTGGAAACTTTTCTGGCTTAGGAATAGGTGTTTCCCTGGTTTCTGGCACCACTTTTAGATTAGGCGAGCACCAGCATCGCCAGAAAACTGACGTTAAATTCGAGAAAATCATAGAAATTTTCGAATTGAATTGAGAGAAGAGAAGAAATGAAACGAGAGCTTGGGGCGGGGTGTTTGGGAGTGTGCGTGTTTGTCAGTGACTAAAGTGGAGTGTTTTACTTCTTGCTAATTATACCCCAAGAGAGTATATCATTCTCAGAATGGAGTGATAATTTATACTGATATTTGGCTCTTGGGTTTTGAGGAGGAGGAGGAGGAGATGGAGAAGGGAAGAGAATAACAAATGACAAAGAATAAGGGAAAAGAAGATAATTTCAAGGGAGAGACACAAAATGATCAATGAAAAAAAGTTCTCAGGTATGGAAGGAAATTGCATGTGCAAACTTTTAATTTCTCACACTTTTTGCAAAACTCACACGAATGAAAAAGTGCCTTTTCGCAAAATCTGGGAACGAAACTAAAATATTTTTTGAAGGTGTCAACAAATGAACTAGGTTTACTTCTGTATGATTTGACTTGAATTTTGGATGCACATTTAGAAAGAACAAGTAATTGAAACCAATTCGAGATCATCCTGAAACAAACACATTCTTTCACAATTCAGAGTTTGCCTTGAAACTTTAGAATTATTTCAAGTCAAACTCAGTTCACTTCCTGTTGACACATATCATTCCAGTTGTGTCTAGGAAATAGAAGAAACTCATATTACCTCACAACTTCCCTCATTAGTTCTCAGATGTTCATTTTGATCAAAAATATATGATGTGTGGCGGTTCATTTCAGCACGGAATCAGAATTAGAAGGAAAAGAAATAGGATGATGAGCATGGTACAGGGGTTGTTGAAGTTGGCTGGTGGTTCTAGAATTGGTGCACCTTCTTTTCATTTTTCCAAGCCATGTTCCAGTTTTTGTCTGGGCCTCCAGCATTCAATCTCATTGCTCCTGAAGGAACTGAATTGCCACAACATTGAAACAATAATATAAAAGCCAATATGGAAAGTGAAAATGAAAACGGAAATGAATATTTTGATTTGATACATGTTTAATTTACTTTTTAGTTTTTCACTTCCCTTTATGTTTTCCGGGTGAAACACAGAACTACGTCAAAAACCATTTCCGAAACCCACCTAATTTATGGAACCACTTCATAAACTCTTGATCCTACTTGGAGTTTTTTTTGAAGTAGTCAAGGATGAAATATGCTTAGATTTGCGAATAAAAACAAACAAAGAAAAGGAAACCAGATAATCTATGTTCAGTGAAGCAATGCCGAAAGAAAACAAGACGCTTATATTTCATTTTGGTTTCCAGGAAAGTTCAGAAAAAGTAAGCTTAAAAAGATTATGTATGTGAAGTCCGAGGGAGGTAAGTAGCAGATTATAACTTCAAGATATAACAGCCGAGTTTTTGGCTGATTTTTTTTTCTTTTTGCACTGAAAGCATACGGTGAGATGAAGTTCAAATATCACCATTCTTCTATTAATTCAAAAGACGTCTGCTGTGAAAAATCGATTCAGGATTGCGATTCAATGACCATGAGTTTACAATCTGCTTTTAGAAAAAAGGCTTTCTGATTACAGCTTCGATTGGTTCAAATTCGTTATTATTCATGAACTTTTATCAGCTTTTATCAGAGTGTTTATATCTTCAAGAATGCCTTGTTTTCAGCTAGAAGCTTTTATTCATTTTGATCAAACACAGGAAGAAACAGCTAGAGCAATTGTTAGCCAATAACTTAATGATTAAATTGAAAAAGCAGAAGAAAATTAAATTTTGAATTCAATATCGTAAGCCATTCGGTGGGTATTCGACAACCATTTCATTTCTGCAGAACACATAATAAATGAACATTCGGGAACAGGCAAAGACCACAAGCATGAAATCATACGACCAACTTCTCACTGTAAAAAGATATACTTGATTCATTATTGTACTTTGAGTAACTCACAATTTCTGGTGATCATTGGTGCTTTGTAGAGATGTGATGGATTCAAAAACATGTAATAACAGGTTCCACGGACCATGAAAGTGAAATAAACGAACAGAATACAAAGGATGGTACTTTTGATCTTTCCGTTAGACCTGAAAAACAAAAAACTCATTATTTTTTGAGAGGCAGAATGGGAAACCCACAATCTGCGAGTCCGTCCTTCCGAGTTGATTTGTAGTGGCGGATCATCCTGACGAACTCCTGGGAGTCTGCACAAAGTGAGCATTGCGATAAAGAAAGTGAGAAGAGTAACGATTCCTTGAGACCACGGAATGAATGTAACTTGAAAAAAGCCTAGCACTGGAATTTCGAAAATTACAGAGGTAAAAATTTATACAAAGAGAAAACTTACCAGGTTGTTGGACTACTCTGTGAGGAATGACGATTTCGCAGAACGGTACATCGGTGTATTTCTAAGAAAATATTTTTTTTTTCAAAAGGAAACTGTTTTCTATCACTGTGGTTACAAGTACTCACCAAGTCGTTCCAATTCAAAACGAGAGATGCCATTACAGCGTAGAGTGCAGTGATATAAGCAAGGAAGAACTTCAGTGGTCCAACTGTGTAAATGATCCATTTCTGCCGAGTTCTCGATTCACATGTCCATAGGAACTTCTCAACTATTATATGGAAAATGAGAAGAGTGAACAAAATCTCAAAGAAATCTTTGATGATTTTCGTCTCACTCAGAGTGAAGACACGAAGAAGAGCCATGAACTAAAAAATATTTGTTGAATGAGATGGCAAGTACCACATTGAAACTCACATCACTTCTGTAGTGAACAGCGATTGTCGTGTAGAAGTAATTCCACATGTACAGGAGACACCAACCGAGGTCACATCCAGCTAACTGACTTAGGAAGACAGTTCCTTTCATTGTTCCTCGGAATTTCAGAATAAGGAGCTGGAAATGTTTTGAAAGTAAGAGATAATTAGACTCCACTCATACAACTATGTTCTAGATTCTCTAAAATTCTACAGTGTAATGAAGAAACTCACAAAACTGGCAAAAATTCCCACGAACGCGAACCCAGCAAGTACGAAATCCCAATCGGTCAAAATGAATTCCGGACATGTATTCCGGATTTCAATCCAGTCGAATGACCCCATCATGTCTGAGATACAAGTTCTGAAAACTTTAATGAACCTCAAAGAAGAAGAGTGAATGTGGATTCCTGTCCAGAAAACCGAATGTTCCGGAGGAGAAACGGAGGCTCCGCCCACTCCCGAGGTAGGTAGGATTTGAAAAGGGCGGAGTCGAAGTAATAAATGGAACTCTTCGAAAATAGAGTTGCCTATGTACTACGGTAGGTTTGGAAAATAGGAATGAGAGATATTCTAAAAAAGGAAAGGTCTGAAAAATGTGCATACCATCTTGAACTGTACACTTCAGATGGTTACAACATGTGTAATCCTAATTTTCTAGATTCATGTTTAGGTGGGTTGAACTCAACCTGCTCAATTCTATTGGGAGCCTAGAGATTTGGATACCGTAGAAAACATTATGAACACTACTATTCTTTGGAATTTAGGGCAATTTCAGATTTTTAAGTTATTGGAATAGTATTTAGCAGTTCAGAAACAAAGCGGAACCAAAGCCATAAGAAACTTGGAACGTCAGTCCTGAGAGTAGACCTGAGTGCACTCCCAGATGAACATATTCCCAAATGACTTGCTTCCACAAAAAGTTCGAAAAATATAGATAGGGATGTCCTATTCTTCTCCTACCACCGCCAAAGAAAAAGAAACTAAAAGATCTAAGAGCTTTGAGGAAAGAAGAGTAAAAAAGAAGGGGGGAGACCCAATTTATTTCCACTCTTTTCTTCGTTTTTCTGTGAACAAACGAAGAAGAAGAAGAAATAAAAAGAAGAGAACTCATTGGAAGAGAAAGAAGAAGAAGAAGGCGTTGAAAAAACGAACAAAGTGAGCGGAAAATTCAAGGCTTAAGGCAGGGAGGCACGAAAAAACAAGAGGAAGGAGAAGGAGAAGAGGACCAATTTATGGGTAAAAAAAAGGATGGATAGAAATGGGTCTTCTTCTTATTTTTATGGGCGGTTGATTGATTCGACGTGGTAGGAAAAGAAAAAAAAGAGCGAAAATGAAGAGAACGAATGGAAATTTGAAATTCAAATTTGATTAAATTTCTTTTGTCTGGTATCTGGTAGGATATGTGTCATTCTGAATGAAATATTGGAATTAAAAAACACGGTTCACAGATATAATATTATTCAAGAAAAACATTGTCAGCTGTTGTTCCGAATGAGTCTTGTGGAATTCGGATAAAAAAATAAAGTAGTCCCGGGATTCTAGTACCGATATTCGCAAAACTTATTTTTTTTCCATTCTAGGAAGCTCCAAGAATAGGCAATTCCTCACTGTGAAAATACTTTTTTTTTTTTGAGTGATTTCAGAAGTTTATAATGACACGCACAGTAACTTCTCAACGATGTTCTGAAGACAACTCGTCATCATTCATGTCACCATTAATTCATTCAATTCAAATGTCACATCAATAACTGTTCAGATCGAGAAAAATGAGATTCAGTACGGATAATTAGAGACCATTCTTCTTCAAGTAGTCATTGTAAATGGCTCGATCTTTCTCCGGCATTGAGTCTCTGAACTTCTGAACGTCGGCAGTGTACTCCTCGATAAACTTGTCTGGTCCTTCAGCACTTGCTTGAGCAGCTGACAATCCAGTTTGGAAGCGACGAGTGAAGGCAGTGAGCCCTTCGATGCTTGCCTCAGACATTCCAGCAGCACGGAGTTCGTCTTGAGATTCATCGACTGAAAAGGAATATTTTTGAGTTTGATGAACTTAATCAAATGAATTTAGTGGGATTCAGAAAGTCGTTTTGATGCAAATGCAGAAAATTTTATCTTAAAAAAACACAGTTCAAAGACTGTCTGGCGGAAAGGTTAATTTAACAGTGTTTAGTGTCAAATTTAGTTTTTGAATGGTTTTCGAAATCCTCTGGCAACAGAATGTTCCAAAGTCTAGGTTTGTTTATCAGCAGATTGTGATCGTAAATTATTCACAAAAAAGAAAACTTACTTGCTGGATCGGACATTTCGGCAAAGCTTCTCTTACAAGAATGAAAGAATAAGACAATTCAGAAGATAACTTCTTGTCTTTTATACCCGTCTCCAGCTGCTGGCACGAAATTCGTATTTTAGTTGACCAAAATGCTGTTTTTCCTACTTGGAAAACACCTGGGAAACACCGACTACAAAGCAAAACTACGATTCTTGTCTGCGTCTCGTCTCTTCTTTGTTTTCATTTTGAATCCAATTTTCATGAGCTTATGATTTTTCGGTTTATGTAAACAAAATACGAAATATACCTGGGTCTCTGCAGACATAACTTTTTTTGATTCCTGAGGATTTCTGAAGATTAAAGTAACTCTGAACAGAAGGAGATGTAACCTATAAAAATGAAACGGTTTACATGGAAATCATCAAACCAAAAATGTTCAAATTGTGTGTTCTCATCGCTTTCTGCACTGTTTCGGCTAGTGCCACTATGAATTTGCCGAGTCGTAAGTTTGATTTTTCCTCTATGTTGGAAGAAACGCATTGAATTCAGAAGAAGAATATGATGCCGAACTGAAGTCCGCTGGAATGTCTCAAGGTGGAATCGATGGATTGCATGCATTAAGTCAGAAGTTTGTGAGCCAATATCCACTTGTCCAAGCGAACAAGGAAGCATCAGAAAAGTTCATCGCTGATTATACTGTTGAAGCTCAGAATTATGTGAAATCAATGTCTCCAGAAGACCAGAAGATTTATGCCGAAAGCCTCAAGAAATATGGACTTGTTTGAATTATGTTTTACACATTTTGAAAAATGAATGATTGAAATTGATGAGTGGACTTTTCGTACCCGACTGCACTGATAAAAATACAATACTCAGAATTGGAACTTTAAAACATGGTTCGAGAAGAAACGTATCACACATTCATAATCTTAGGCGCAGCAGTACAGTATACTTTAGTGTCCTTAGAAGAATTCTCAATTTTAACTGATTAAAATGCAATTACGCTCTAATTTGTTAAATGGAGTCAATACTACAGTTTTTGGCGCTCATTGGTCAAAAAGAGAAATTGAAAGGGTCTGTGTGTGGCCCTCGAAAAAGTTAGTCTTTTTGACCTACCTCTTCTACCCCTTTTCTTATTGATTGTTGCCCTCTTTTTGTAACCATTGTCATTTTCTTTTACTGTCCTTATTCTTTATCCCATATCTTCAATTTTTAGATATGTCTTATCTTACGAACGCTTTCAAACTTCTTCTTCTGCTTCATTTATCTACATCAGTTCAATCCATCAATGTTCTCGAGGAATGTGGTTACTGGACAACAGCGAAACTCGGTTTTCAGTGTGGTTCAATTTTATCGGATGTAGCAGAGAAAGATTGGAAAACTCGTAGTATCAAAGAAGTAGTCGAAGCTTGCGATAAAGCCATTGTAAGTCATATCAATTTCACTGTTGAGTCTTTGGAAATTACTTCAGGATTGTCTTTCGTCCTACGATTGTGAAGCAATCCGTGATGCGAGGAACAAGATAATTCAAACATGCGATCAAACTAGCTATTTAGACTCCGACAACATGTTATGCTTGCAAAGTTTCTATCAAAAAGCTTATATGACAAAGTTCGAAAATCGTACCTATGGCTCTTCCGACTCGTGCTTTCATGAACACTCGTTCATGGATGTAAGTTTTCGTTTTCTTCATGTGATTCTGAATAGTGCTTGAAACTATATTCTTTGAATCAAGACGTAATTTTCAGGCAAACTTGGACAAAAGACAACAGGCATATAAGAATGGAAAACTGTGTTTCATTAAGTATGTCAGAGATTACTGTACTCCAGAAGCATTGGAATATTTCAATGCGGTACACTACGATAGATTTGTTGAAAACAACTCAATCGATTCATCATCCCTGCCATGCAACAATCCAATCAATATTCTCAATGTTCTTCAATGCGAAACAATCATCGAAGAGTACTCTAATGCTATCCAACAATGGGTGGAGAGTGACGATGATGAGAGAACAAATCTCGGTCGGCTCAAAGAAATGTGTAGTGATTCAAAGGTTTGTGGAATTCTATATTTGAAAGTGCATAATCTAAGAGAATTTAGGACTGTGTCACAAGTTTGTGCATCGATTTGGATGTGAGCAGTAAGAATATAGTCTTCAGCAGCTGCTCCATGCTGGAGGAGCTTAAATGATCGTCTTATAATTAATTTTCTTTCCTGTTCCTTGATTTCATAATTCTTTTCTTATAGAACAGATTCTCAATTTCCAAATCCATGTCGTGCAAAACTGTTTCTAACAGTCAAATAAATACTTCTTTTCATTACATTCTCTTTTGTTTTGAAGAACCCGAAAAAAGGAATTAAAATTGTACTCGTAGTCTGATTCACATTTTGGTTTCAATTATTCAACTAATACAATTGTTCGAGTTAAAATTCATTTTGAAAATGTTTACTTTTCAAGCAAGACCATATTTCTTCAAGTAGTTATTGTAGATGGTTTGATCATTGGCTGGCATAGATTTGACAATGTTCGTAGCATCAGTAGTGTAGTCAGCAATGAATTTATCGGCAGCTTATTTGTTCGATTTAACCAATGGATAACCAGTTGCAAATCTATGAGTCAATGCAGCCAATCCATCAATACTTGATTGAGTCATTCCAGCTGCTTGGAGCTCTTGTTTTGATTTCTCTTCTGTAAAGAAAGACAGTATATTTCATAGAGAAAGTCAAATCTATTGGAATGAACTTGGTAGGTTTTATGAAATTCAAAAAAACTAACCAGTTGGGAAACTCGTTGGAGCTGCCAAAGCGGAAACAGCCAAAACAGCGAAGAGAATGGACAATTGTTGGAACATTTTTCAAACTTGAATACTTTTTGGTTGAATGACTGTTTTCTTTTATACTAAGTCATTCCCATAACATTTTGTGTTGATTCAGACAGACTGAAAACTATGAAATCACAAAAATCGTATTTAGTTTACAAACTTTTTCTGTTGGGGATTTCCAAAAAAGTCATCAAACTACGAATCGTTCCTGCGTCTCTTTAGATTTGTATTTTTAAATGCCGTGAGTCAATTTTCAAAACTTTACTCTATGGAACATAGTTCCACTCAGTATTTTAACATAAAAACTTTCAAAGCAGATCTCCAAAGTTTTCAATATTTTCAGAAGAACAATACGATGTGGAATCAGCTGAAATGTCTCAAAGTGCATTCGATGGATTACATTCATCGAGCCAGAAGTTTGTTAGTCAATTTCTAATTGTTCAAGCTAATAAGGAAAAATCAGGCAAGTTTTCTGCGGAGTATACTGTAGAAGTGCAGAACTATGTCAATTCAATGACTCCAGAAGATCACCAGGTTTATACAGAGAGTCTCGAAAAATATGGACTTGTTCAAACTTTGTGCCTTTCTTGAAGGAATGAATTCTAAAGTAACTGACTAGCGCTGAATGGAACACGGTATTAGCAACCGGAAAGGTGGTTCGTTTGTCTAGAACAATAACATTGTCCTGTTCAAAAGTGCACTTTGTTTTATTGTCCAGTGTGTCTTTGAAACGATTGTCCAATTGCAATTATCATGATGATCTCATTTATTTTATCATCGTTTTGTCCTTAATGTTTCATATTTGATTTTATAATCACAAATTTCCGTCTTCACTCGTGGAAAGCTCATCTGATAAGAGTTATCAATTGTAGTCAGATTCACTTTTCAAATTGTTTCGGTGACCGACTCGTCGCCTCCGCAATCGTTCCATTTTTGAAAAATTTCAAAGACTTCTCAATCAAAAATGACACGTGTCTCGTTTGCATCCAGGTCTGGGACCATGGTTTTTGATGAGAATGAAAATGAGAAAAACGAGTGAGTCTATTTCCTTTATTGCTTCTGGATATTCTACGATTGTTCTTAGATTCTCGGCATCTGATGTACTGGACCAAAGGGAAACCGATTGGAGGTCTATGTGGATTTCAATCTTCTTGCAGTTTGTAGTCGGAGTTCAAGTTTCCGTCTACTACATGTCAATGTGGCCTTATCTACAGAAGGTTTGTCGTTGAACTATCATGACTTGCAAGTAAAGATTTCAGCTCGATAAAACTGCCGATGTTGATTTTTTGGGATGGATTGTAGCATCTTGCAATATTGGATCAACTATTGTGAGTCAAAGAGAGATTTGAAAACAGGCAAAGGATATATCATTTTCAGTCCAACCCAATTTATGGATACTGGAACCAAAAGACAATGTCGGTGAAAATGCCAGTGATTATTGGTTTTTTAATTGCAGCGATTGGTAAGACTCAGCAATTCTAACCAAAACAGATTCTTGTTGTTCTGAACTTTCTTTTTGCTAGTAAACGCTCTTTGACTTGATAATTTCAGCTCAAACCTGGTACGCACTCCTCTCCCTCTTCCCTGATGCCAAGTGGTTCATGTTGGCTGCTAGAGTCACTACTGGATTTGGAGTTGGAAATATTGCTGCATTAAGAATCTATGCAGCCACCGCCTCTACACCAAAAGACAGAATGAAAGCAATCTCCTATGGAACTGGAGGTTATGTTCTTGGTATTTCATTTGGTCCTGTTTTGTCGGTAAGAAAAGAAATCACGTAGTCAATTCTTATGAACATTTCCAGGCTTTTTTCACTCCACTCGGAGAAAACGGATGGAAACTTGGTTCAATTTATATCAACATGTTCACAACAGTAGCATTCCTTATGACTATTGTCTGTTAGGCTGCTTGTGTGATTGTTCAGCTGTTCTTTAAGGAAAACTATGTGGGAATAATTGATGAAAATGAGAAAGGTTGGAAAATTGAGTGCATTATCGGAAAGTTATTTGATGAGTTCAGATTCAAATGTGGTCATTCCAAAATATGATTTGCTCGGTGCACTGATTTGTATCTATCTCTTTATGATTGTCAATATTATTGCAACCAATATTGAAGTGTAAGCTTTTGAGAAAAATGAACTTCTGGACATTGAAATGTGTACGGATCCCAATGATTTCTCTTTTTCAGAATGTCAACCCCATTAACCACTGTGCTTTATGACTGGAAAGACAGTCAATCAATCCTCTACAATGGAATTGCTTTGTGCTGTTGCTGCATTGTCTCAGTCGTCCTCAATATCATCCTGGGAAGCACTCGTCTTGGAAAACTGTGATGCTGACCTACCCCTGCTCAGTTCTTATACATTTCATAGTCACTTTCCAGAGACAAACGGATTCAAATGCTCATCGGACTTGGTTTCTTCCTCCTCTATCAAGTGTTCATGTACCCATGGAACTTCTATTCGGGACCATTGGACTATCTTCCGAATGGTAAAGATACAGATGTGGCAGGAGGTTGCTATCAAACATATGAATGGTGTAAATGGACGACAAGAGTTCCATTACCCATTTATTTGATTTGTTTTATTGTGTTCTTTGGAGTGGCTTTTCCATTTGTGGAATCTCCCTCTGCGGCACTTTATTCAGAGATTTTGGGTCCAAGAAAACAGGGAAATATGCAAGGACTATTCTCATTGGGTGGAAGCTTGGCACCTGTTATTGGATCATTGACATCAACGTGAGAATCATTAATAGGAAAAAACGGAACTGTTTATTTCAGAGCCCTCTTCCAAGCCACCGGATTCCGTTATGTGATAGTGTACCAAGCTGGAATTCTGGTGATTGGAGCAGTGCTGGTGTTGGCATTCTACAAGAGATTGGTGCCACTGAAGTTGAAGTCAATCAAAAAAACCTAATTGTTTTCAGGATATTTGTTTAAAAATGAATGCTTTTCTCTTCAAAGCTGAAACTTTAAAAAAATCAGTACTATCAACTGCCAGTGCAGAACTATAGTCAAACAATTTCTTCAAAATTATCCAAAAACAACGGTCAAGTGGTGTTGATGGGGTTGGGTTTCGCCTGTTGGTACTAGCGAAGTGGGTGTTCAGTTCAGATGAATCTGAAGAACGAGGGGTTTGGTTTCCGATGGAAACCGGGGGTTTACTCCTGCAAGCAGAAGTAAGTGAAAAGTACTGATAACCCATCAACTCCGGACCGATGTGAAATAGTGAAGAATCGAATGTGTTTATATACCAGAGGGGAGGCCAGCAGCCGACATTTCATGAGGGAATGTCAGGTGCAATATTTCGAAATCCTTGAAGAGAGACACAGATAGAAAGAGAATAAGTGAGAAGGGAAGAGGCCAAAAGTTCATTCAGTTGTTTCGGGAATACGTCATAATTGTCATTGACAGGCTAGTCAAATAAACTGAACTCTTTTTTTTGTGCAATGAGTGTTTTCACCAACTTCTCCGTCTTTACCTTGGAACCTCCAAAAACTGGTGAGTATTTTTTTGACAACACAAAAGCAAAGGCGCTATAACTTGTTAAATTACAGAGTTCATACCAAATTATTTTTTCTGAAATTCATTTTCCTTTTTTTAAGAGTTTCAAGCTGGTTCTGAACTGAAGGCGAATGGAATGTCTCAATCTGTCATCGAAAGTCTATCAGCTCTACACAATGAACTCAAAGTCGAATTTCAAAAACGTTCTGCTAACAAGGAAGCAATTGATGAATATATTGAAGAGTTTCGAAAAAAGACTGATGATTTAATCAATGGAATGAGTTCCGAAGATCGGAATATCTATATTACTTATCTGAAAAAATATGGGTTGGACCAATAAAATATATTTATTTGAGTTGTTTTTTCATTCCAAGTTAAATCAATTTAGACAAGACCATATTTCTTGAGGCTTTCGGCATAAATTTTCTGGTCTTCTGGAGACATCGACTTAACATAGTTTTGAGCTTCAACAGTATACTCGGCAATGAACTTGTCTGATGCTTCCTTGTTCGCTTGGACAATTGGATATTGGCTCACGAACTTTTGGCTCAACGCATGCAATCCATCGATTCCACCTTGAGACATACCGGCCGCTTTGAGTTCAGCGTCATACTCTTCTTCTTGAAATTTTTTGAATTTTCATTTGCACTGAATATCGGAACAAATAGAAACTCACGACTTGGAAGGTTCATGGTGGCATGGGCCACAACGGCGCAGACAGCGATGAAAAGAGACAGTTGCTTGAACATTTTGAAACTTTTGAAGTTATACCTATTATTGAAAAACTATTCTCTTTTATACCCTATCTGTTTTCAACTGAACATTAAATACAGTCATAATATAAATAGGATAGGTCCATAAAGAATTGTAGTCAGGAAGAGACACAGACACAATTCGTAGTTTGATGACTTTTTTTTAGGAAATCCCCTGTCAAAGTTTGAAAACTAAATACGATTTTTGTGATTTTATAGTCTAAAACCGACCTGGGTCGACACAAAAAATTTTGGAATGATCCAGTATAAAAGAAAAGAAATTATTCATCGAAATGTATTAGAGTTTGAAAAATGTTCCGTCAATTGTCCATTGTCTTTGCTGTTCTAGCTGTTTCTGCTTTGGCAGCTCCAACGAGTTTTCCAACTGGTTAGTTTTTTTGTATCTCATAAAACCTACAAGGTCCATTCTAAGATTTAACTTCCTTTATGAAATATACTATTTATCTTTTCAGAAGAGCAATCAAAACAAGAGCTCCAAGCAGCTGGAATGACTCAAACAAGTATTGATGGATTGGCTGCATTGACTCATAGATTTGCAACTGGTTATCCATTGGTTCAATCAAACAAAGAAGCTGCAGATAAATTCATTGCTGACTACACTACTGATGCTACGAACTTTGTCAAATCTATGCCAGCCAATGATCAAACCATCTACAATAACTACTTGAAGAAGTATGGTCTTGCTTAAAACTGGAATTGATAATTAATAAAGTTTCATTTCTATCTAATACCAATATCGAGATCCCAGATTAATTATGAATTATGATGAGAAGTAAATATAAAGTTAATTAGTCACAGCAGATTTGAGCCCAGCATGTGAGAATCGAGCAGCAACCGACACAGCACTGGCAACATGCACAACAAGCACAGCATGCTTCAAAACAGCCGTCGGATTGTTGAGTTGGTTGTGGTTGTTGTTGAACACTGAATTGCAATTAATTGATAAAAATATAAAAAATATGAAATATACAGGAGGCTCTGAACCTTCCATTCTCACCAGTTAATTTTCTAATTCAATTTTTAAAAGCCAATGAATTCCAACTTACACATAAATTGGTTGCGGTTGTCCTGGTTGACCATATGGCTGTGGTTGCACAGTGAATACGTTCGGATTGTATCCAGTAGAAGGGTTTGTCATTTCAAAAACAGAAAAGAAAAACGAGTGAAACGAAAAAGGTCCGTGAGCTTATATAAGAAACTATAGAAGTCCAACAAAACAAACAAAATACGAAGTCTGAAGTGTAGACGAAAGATTTCACAAAACAAAAGAAGGGATGACATGGAAAACGACGGGAGTGGTCCGGAGAGAGGCACATTGTCATTGGCAACGTGGTTTGTGGAAACTACGAAATACGGAAATTCGTGGGATGAGTCTCGGTTGAAAAGCTCAGGAAGGAAGGGAAATCACAACATAAAACAGTTCTAGTCCCATTATCACAGGAATTATGTCACACAAATAGAAATGATCGCTTTGAGACCTTTGGCCTACAAAGTGGCACGTAAAATGCGGATTTGGCGAAAGTAATAAACAGTGTTTAAATAGAATGATGACACTTTTATTATGACGGTTTCAATAAATAATTTAATCAGTAATTACATAAATTGATACTCCATATTCACCTATAAATACAAAAATCTATCAAACTTAACCGTAGATCTTCGCATAATTATAATAAACCGCTTGGTCTTGTGGGGTCAGAGAATTCACAACATTCTGAGCTCTCACTGCAAAATCCGCCATGAATTTATCTTTTGTTTCTTTGTTTCCAGCTACATATGGATACTCTTGTTTGAATTGATTGTCCAATTTGATGAAACTATTCACACCACTTTCAGACATTCCAGTCACTCTCAATATGTTTAGAGCTTGTTGTTCTGAAATTTGAAGGCACTTTGTAAATAAATAAGTTTTTATTTATTTGTTTATTTACCTGTGAGTGGAGCAGCTAACACATAAACAAAAACAAGAGTAAAAAGAATAAATAATTTTGTGAACATTCTTCAGTCGTCGATATTTCGAAATGGATCAATGGTTGGTTTTAGTGCTGGTTTTTATATAGTTCACTTGCAAAACAGAACCGGGGTGGTAAATATGAAATGTGAAAACGCGTGGTTTGTATCGGTAGATTATGAGTGACGAATTGTATCCCATCTCCTATCGGTTCGTCATTTTTTATGACCTATATGTGGTTTTCGTATGACAAAGCAACGGGATTTTTGTGTTGTGTAAATTTTCATGCTAGATCCGATTGTCGTGCAATAAAAAAAACTGGCATGCTAATGATCACATCTGCAGAATACTAGATGCTAGTGTTTGTGTTTGCAATTTCATCATAGAAGGAGCACCAACAGAAAAAATTTCGATTTTTAACGCAGAGTGAACTGTAGAAGACTTCAGATCAGATAAAGGTAGATGCATTATCATCAGTTCATTTTCGGTGCACTCTATCTTCATCCTGATGAAGTCTTTTGTACAAATAAATTCATTTTATGTTTGATTGAAACAAGCAAAAGGTTAACATGCAATGGTTTATTTGATGTAAACTAAGAAACAGTTCGAGAATTTAGACGAATCATTTAGGCCGATTGAACCATCAGTTTCTCCTCTTCCTGAGCAGCCATTTTCTTGTCGCTCTCAATGATTCTGTTGCGTAGATAGGCAATCATGATGTACTCGGTGAAGTAAACTGAAAAACGAACAATTTATAACGAGAACTTATATTTTTTGTAGTTTCACTAATATAAAATGAGATCGGAGGTTTTCAGATCAATGAATTCCAAGGGTTAGTAGTAAGTGTCCCACGTTTTGAAAAATTAACTCACGAACAACGATGGTCAAAATGATAGCCATTGCGATGAATCCAGTCTCCATTCCAACATTGAAATTGGCTGCTGGCCCGTGGAATCGAATAGCCTCTCTGAGGATATGGCTGACGATGCTGTCGAACAAGGGAGTCACAAACGATGGGAACTTGTCAATTTCCTTTCTCAAGAACGCTTTGATTTCCGATTGAGTCTTCAAATGCTCTGGATATGCGGATTGGAATACTCCACAGGACATCATATTAGAGACGATGAGTGGGATGAAGAAGGCCATCAAGATGAAGAAAACCATTTTACCGGATTGAATTGATTGACTGACACCCAATGCTCTTTGATGGAAGGTGAGAGATCCATAGAGGAGGAATGAGTTGTAGACCAAGGAGACTCCATTTAACAGTTGAGAGTGATCAAATGGAAGAGTGAAGATCGAACCAACTGACATGACAATGGATCCAGCAGACATTCCAATGAGTGCCGGCCAGGCAATAGCCATCCAGAATCTGGAGGGTTTCGAATGGTTTGAGTGTCTCATCCTGAAAATAATAAAAGTTATGAAGGGAAAAAAGCAAATGAAATAAATTGGAAGAGTGAAAAATCATGATGAATAGGGTATAAACAATAACTGAAAAACGATAGTTTTGACTAAACAATCATCCTTCTCTCAATCGATAAGCTATTGAAAAGAAAACTTTGAGCGTTGCGGCTTCATGAGGACGCACCAAGCGAGATGATAAACCATATTAAAAGTCAGCAAGACGAGCCGGAACCCTTTTATACTGTACACAATGCACAGTGTAAAAGAATTTAATCAAAAGAAGAGCGTCATGTGTTTATCCCACGCAATCACGAGACTCAGAACGTTAGCTTTTGCTGTGAAAGTTGTTATTTGCAAGCTACAGTCTGAGCAGAGAGTCAGTTCAGACACCTTCTGTTTTGTGAAAATCCATAGGAGGTGCGGGGGAACTGTCTTTTTGCTTCTTCTTTTTAAATCACAACCATTAACCCTGAAAACTGAGTTTGGGTTTCAATATGAACAATTCCAATCGAAGAGCCCTGGTTTTAGATTTATGTAGCTTCCAAGATCGTATTCCCCTTTTTTTAAGTTCTAGAGCTATGAGGAGATCAAACAGCCGTCGCTATGCTCCTCCATTCAATCAGATCTCTGTTTTTTCCCTTCAAATAATAATTGTTTTCATTCTAATTTCCGTCGAGCAGACATCACATGATGCTGTTAATTCCCCATGGCGACGGGCTGGCTCTTCTCAGTAATAGGTTATGTTTAATAAATAACAAGTTGAGAAGAACTGAGGCCGTATTCATGAACATTTACACTGTAAAACATTTACACGTGAAAATATTTACAGTTCTGAAAATGAAAATGAAAATGAGGAAAAAACCAACGGGGAAACGAGAAATGAAAATGTTTTGGTATTCATGAAAATGAAAACCGTTTACATAATGAAAATCATTTACACACGTTTGGGGAATGAAAATGTTTTTTGCATTTCCAATTTTGAAGAGATTTGAGATTCATTCGAGGTTTTTCGTCCATAAATTAACAGCAAATGGAGGATATCGATAGAGAGTTAGAAGAAGCCGTGGTGGGGAGATCTCCAAGAGTGTTCCGGGATAGAACAAATCCTTTTGACACCCTCAGCGACGAAAGTTTCCGCCTCCGGTACCGATTCAGCCGAGATGGGTTCTTCACATTACTTGTGTGTGTGTGTGTGTGTGTGTGTGTGTGTGTGTGTGTGTGTGTGTGTGTGTGTGTGTGTGTGTGTGTGTGTGTGTGTGTGTGTGTGTGTGTGTGTGTGTGTGTGTGTGTGTGTGTGTTGGAAGACTCGATATCATCTTCCGATCGTTCGTTTGCTTTGCTTCCAGCACAGCGTCTTGCTATCACCCTGCAGGCGCTAGCCTCCAACTCGTTTCAGTTATTGATAGGAGACATGGCTGGAGTCTCTCAGCCCACCGTTTCAAGAACCATTAAAACGGTTTGCAAAGCTATTTGTGAAAAGTTAGATTATTTTGTCCAATGGCCGAGCGGGGAAGAAGTAGCAAGGAACCAAATAAAGTGAAACTTGTGTATTCTATTCGCAATAACTCGTTTTTTCTAGGTTTAAAGCTCTAACAAATATTCCGGGTGTTGTTGGGGCGATAGATGGGACGCATGTCCGGATCCCTGCTCCAACAGAAAATGAGCATGTCTACGTTAACAGGTAGACTAATTTTTCGATTATGTGATGGTAAATGGGTCTTACAGGAAGTCTTATCATTCTCTGAACGTAGGACTTGCCTGCAACTTTGATTTGTCTTTCATTTGGGTTTCTTGTAAATTTGGAGGTTCTGCGCACGACTCTAGAGTGTTTCGTGAGTCTTCTCTCCATGCCGGCCTTCAGTCAGGAACACTCCAAGGAACTCTTTTGGGAGACAGCGCGTATCGATCTGAGCCGTTTCTCTTGAAGCCTATTTTGAACCCTACCACAGACCCAGGTACTGTCAGCTGTTATTCTTGTATAGTTTTGAAATATTTCTAGAGCGTAGAGACTCAATGTGTCGTGGAAGAGTGAAAATCGAAAACAGCATTGGATGTCTCAAACGACAATTCCATTGCTTGCACTCGGAATTGAGATATCAACCAGGAACGGCGGCACAGATCATAATAGCATGCGTGTGTTTGAGAAACGCGGCTATTAGTCTCAATGAGAGACCATTTGATGACGTTTTGGAGGATGATGATGACGCGGGATTTGATGATACAGACTCTCCAACAGACTCTGGTCAAGCTGCAATTCGCTTCATCGTCGACAGATATTTCACTTAAACTAGTTTTTATTAGAAATGGTTGGAGTCCTTTTCTTTGCTTTGACCATATCGGTAAACGAGGCTTTTTTCGGGACATCTTTGTTTCCGCTTGAAGAAGATTCAGGTTCTTTGATGCTTTCTAGACTCAAAATATCCGTTGAACAGCTGTATGACACATCGAAATTATCCTGTTCCTCAATTTCTTTCGACTTCTCCTCCTCCATAATCTCAGCACCCGCTAAATAACTGTTTATAGTAGGAAAGCAAAATCTGTTTCTAACATTCCAAACCGCCCGAGATTCCCAAAACCGTATGAGATCCTTCCATATGTTCATATAACATCGATCTTGCAGTGTCCAATTTTTTACTCTTCTTTGCTTTTCCTCCACCCGTTTTTCCACGTTCAGCTGTCTCCTCAGTTAGAACACTACGAATATGTATCAAATCGCCTCGGATTCGAGCATAAATCTGGAACTCTCAAGTTATCATAACTTCCTTGTTCTTGAATAACTTACCTGTTCCGTAGTCCTATGGCATCCCATCGCAGCCAATTCTTCCTGCCATTTTTCGAGACAAATCTGCCGAGCTTGTTTACCTTTGTTCGACCCACCAGTCCGCCTTTCGTTGTATTTTTCCTCATCCCTTATGAAAAGTTGGACAAGGCGATACGCAGCGTCTTCGGGGAATGAAGCCGACTTTTCCTTCCTGTTGGCTGCTCTTTTCGGTTGCGAAGTTTCCATTTTCAAAACAGCAAATGCTTCTTGAAGAGAATAGAGAGTGTTTGTTTTTCCAAATTGAGTTTTCAATTCGTTTTCGAGTGCTGACGTGGTTTTGCCAACGAACAACAACAAAAAAAAATAAACAAATCCCCAATGTGTCACGTTCCGAATAATTGCTCTCTTTTATTTTGCGTTCGAAATATTTTATCAATTTTATTTACAATGTGTAAATGTTCACACTCTGAAAATGAGTTCATGAATACCAAAATTATTTACAAATGAAAATTCGATTTTACGTTGAATTTTTTTTAGAAATGAAAACGATTTACATCTGTAAATAAATTAACACTGCGTTTACAAAAATGTAAATGTTCATGAATACGGCCTCTGATGTGACGTTTAGGTTCTTGTAGAATAACAATAACATCTGGGATTTCCGCCTTGAACGACCCAATGACGTCTACAGTACCCAGACATTTTGAACCTACATGGGATGTAATTCTCAGAACGTTAACAGAGTTAGCTTTATTCAGAAGCTGTCAGAAAACTTTGATGGATGGGAGGAGAAATGAGTCAGAAGAAGAGGATGAAGAAGAGATCCAAATATATGATTATTGCTCACAGTGATGATTACTTATTTTGTGATTCAGAGGTAGACAATGTGTAATTTTGGGTGATGTTGGTTGTCAAAAATAGTTGTTGAAATGAGAAAAGCAGAGAAAAATAAATTAGATGATTCATCAAAGTTCCTGTAGGTCATCAGACAATTGGAGTGTTGTTTTCGATGTAGTCGATCCAGTCGATGTACTTTATGATGGCGAGCATCATCTGCCACTCGATGAAGAGCACTGAAACCGAAGATAATTAGTGTCTTTCCAAAAACTCTTTGTGTCGATTTGAACTTACTCGCTGCGAAGAACATGAATGCGATTTGGTAGAAGAATCCGAAGAACAGTCCGACGTGGTAGCTGTACTTGATTGGGTGTTGTTTACGCTCATCGGCAAACAATGGAATGATGACTTCCTTGGTGTTCTCATCGATGACGAAGATCTTGTCACTGAAGGATTGATACAAAGTCTCCAATTCCGACATGTTGGCCTTGACGACTTCTTGTGGAGTTTCAGTTTGGTTGTCTTTCAGATAGTATCCGGAGGCAGTGCTGCTTGCAACCATTATCGGAAACATCAGGAAGAGTCCGAGGACGAAGAAGAACGAAGCCAAGACTGCCTTCTCACCGAACTTGAGAACAAGCATGTCGCTGTAGAGTGCACCATAGAAGACGGCACAGTGGACAGCAGCAATTGCAAGCCCTCCGATGGCATTGCTGTAGTCTCTCTGTTCACGAGCAGCAATGCAAAGTCCTCCAAGAACTATGGCAAAAGAGAGAATGACAATGCTTTCACGGAGATCACGACGACGACGTTTGAGAACATTTATATGAACGAGATATTGCTTCATCCTGGAAAAAACGATCATGGCACAAAAGAAGAAGATGATGAACTGAAAAGAAAATGAAGAGCAATCGAGATTCGAGGAGGTGTGGCTGAAAATAGGGGCGTGGTAGCTGATTATGATTGACGGTTTTCGTATAGTAGACTAAAAATTGTGCGTTGGTAGATTTCCCATGATAACTGTCTGTTATCGAGTTCTTAAGAAAAACAGATAACTGTGAATACATATTAAGTTCCCACTTGTTATTCAGAAGATTCTGAGAATCGTGGGTGTGATCAGAAGGCGGAAGTTGTTAGTCACCAGGAAGTCTAGCAATTATACAGTTATTGAGGAAGTGTTCAGCTTCTATCAGTTATGGTAAAATCAGTGATCACATTATGAGAAACATGTGGAAAAAGAAACAGTTATGTGGAGTTCATTAGTTGAAAAGCACGTTTAATAATTAGCTCAACGGCATTCTGTTGTTAACAGTATCATGAGCAGTTTGACCATCCGGATTCATCTTTCAGAGCTTCAACTAGAAACGTGATCATCTGATGCGCTTTTGTTCTCCCCCATTGATGAACGCCGCTACTTGATGTACTCTGGAAGTCTCAGTCGAGAGAATCAATACAACTTGTCAACTGACGAGTTATATAAAAATACTTCAAGAACAAGTTTTCAGTTGACAAGTTTTTTGAACCTCGACTGGAAACTGATATATGGTGTCTCAAACCTGTGGCACCAAGGGCACCTTTATTAAAGTATTTACGGAAGCTTCGTATTAGAATACTCACAACACGAACAATTCAAAAATCGTATTTGAAATCTTCATTCATAGAGTGATGATGATTTTTTGAACTACTGTTTCCAACTTGCAATGACTGTTGAGTGAATTACGAGTGTGTCATCTTTAATCTGGGAGTACCACGTCAGTATTAATGAAAATATACTAATAAAAGTAGTATAAAAACCCACGAACATAAATATTCACTACAACATTTAAGTATGTTCAAGCAAACGTTCATTCTCTTTGCTGCTTTTGCCTTCATTGCTTTTTCTGCGAAGACTGGTTAGTCACTTCTTCTTTGTTTCAAAAGAATATATTTCTGTTCCAGAGGAAGAAGCAATCAATGAGCTGAAGTCCGCTGGAATGTCTGAAAGCGCAATCAACAGCTTGGTGGACTTGGAAAAAGAATTCAAAGCACAGTACCCAACAATGGCTGGAAACAAAGAAGCATCCGATAAATACGTTGCTGATTTCTCTGCTAAAGCTCAGAATGTCATAAGTTCCATGTCTTCAGAAGATCAAACTGTTTACAACAACTATATTAAGAAACTTCAATCGGAATAATTGTTGTTTGAACCTTCCACAATAAATATTGCTCATCAATATCGAGACAATTACATGTCAAGGAATTATCGGAGATTACTACACTTTTTGAAAGCTCGATATAACACTAATTGGTTTTTACCGTACTATCCGGTCATAAAAATGAAAGAAATTTTATGAAACTTCAGTTCATTCAAACTAAATGATCCGGATAGTACTTTTTGAAACTTCTACCTTTTTTTCTAAAAAGTTGTCTAAAACTCGAATTGAAATATACTTTTATTACAACAAACAAACTATAGGATAATTATTCCAAACCGATTTCATCCTTGTGCTTGTTATAAATGGCTTGATCTTCTTTTGAAAGAGTGTTCACAACATCTTGAGTGTGTGCTGCAAAGGCAACAAGGAATTTGTCAGTAGATTCCTGATTTCCGGCCACCAAAGGGAACTCAGCTTTGAATTTGTTCTCCAAGTTAACCATTGCGTTTATTCCGTTTTCAGACATTCCTGCTGTGAGGAAATCATTGAGAGCTTTTTCTTCTTCTGAAAGCAAAAAAAGTTTGTTTCAGAATATTTTCTTCAATCTTTTCAGGTAGACAATACTCAAAAACCAATTACCAGTCATTGGAGTCGCAAAGGCAAGAATGGCAGTTGCAAGTGAGAAGAGAATGAATCGAGAGAACATAGTTGGTTCGAATACATTTCTCTCCGGCTTTTATATGGGAAGCCCAAAAATGGTGCAACTGGAAATTGTCATAGTTTGTATGGAAATGGCTACGAAATATGATTTGGTGCAAGTTTTGATTCGTCATGGCTTCAAATAAACTGTCTCGTATCGAAAAAATCAAATAGACAGTTTGAAATGATGAATAATTCGCTATACTGGGACAGTGGAAAAGAAACAGAGAGAAAGAAAAAAGACTGTTCGTTTGAATATCTGACAAACCATTTTGAACTGTTTGTTTGAAAGATCAACAATCCAATTATCGTTTGTACACCTTCTGCAGACTGCCTTGGAAAACGTTGTTTACCTATTTCTCAGAGGTTACTTATCAAATGATCATCACATGTTGTTTTTAAAAAATGTAATGTTTCAACAAGTCAGATTCAATATGTTAGGTTGTCTTTTCTTTTTCGTTCATTTTCAATCTGAAAGATACTAGTCAACATGTCCCATATTAAAACTGAAACGGTTACACAGCAACCAGGATTCAATGATTTTCCTACAGGTGGAACAATGTAAGTGATTTCGAATTATTTTAGCTCAGCAGGGAACAACTTTCTCATATTATCTTATCATCTTATCAAAAAAATGTATCATAAAACATTTGTATCCCGATAGGAGTTTGATAAAGTGTTGTCATTAATCTGCAAATCTGAAAAACCGAAAACGTTCCTACTCACAAAGGTTTTACTTCTTTTCAAACAGCTCCCATATTTCCAGACCACCATCGCAACTCCCAGTTTCTTCTGAAAACGAATTAAACTCGGCTCTTCGTGAAGCACCGAAACATTGCTGCGGTTGTTGCCGTTTCTGTCTAAATGTTTGTAGTGCAATCAGTATTTGTAGTTTGTAACATCTATGAAATCTTTTTTCTTTTTCTCTCGAATTTTTTATTAACAAGGGGTGCCACCAACACCATCAAAGATTGTATTCAGTATGCATCATATGTGATCAGGTAGGTCAGAAGATCATGAAACTCCCATAAAGGGAGAAGAGGGGGGAAGAAGAAGAAGAAGAGTCGAAAATAATTGGCCGCAGAAATTTTTGGAAGAAGAGAGAGTAGATGAAAAGAGATGTAAAAATTTGAAGAAAGAGAGAGAAAATGTAAGACGGGAGAAGATCAGTAGTACTGGTAAACGTCCTCTTTGGGCATGATGGTGAGCGAGTGGATCCAAAGACGCTTGACGAGACTGTACTCCATGTAGATCACTGAAAACATTAATGATTAGAATTGGTAATTGTTATATTTCATACTCTAAAACAAGAGCACCGATAAACTTCTCAACTTACATCCGATGGTGAGAAGACAAGCCAGTTCCATTCCGTATCCAGACAACATTCCGAGTTTGAACATCTCATAGTTCTTGATTTCAAGAAGCATACGATCAAAAACGATGTTGGTGAGGTAGCCGTCAGCAGAAGAGAATCTGTTATTGATCATGTCTTGGAATTTCTCACTCTCCACCATCGCCAAGATGTACTTCTTCTCCTCCGGTTGGTCGAACAACTTGTTCACTTTGATTTTCATGTCATCACTGGTGAAGACCTTGAAGATTTGGTTCTTGGTGTGGACATCGAGTTGACGATCGAATTCAGGTTGCTCAGTGGTTTCATGTTCTCCTTTCTTGAAGAGGCATCCGACGGAATCAAACAAAACGTGTTGGGTATTTGGAGTCATTGATCCAGAGGCTCTGTAACTAGAGACCATGACAGGCATAGATAGGAATGCAATGCTGTAGAGGATGATGAAGATCTTGATGAACTTTCTGCAGAATCTGAGAGCTGGTTCCGTGTTGTAGACGACGCCGGTGAAGATGACCGCATGGAGAAGCAAAGTGGCACAGTTGTTGATTCTCATGAGGATGTGCTTTTCAGTGAAGCACGTGTAGAGAGTTCCAAGAGTTCCCAAGAACGAGTAGACGAGAAGAACTGGACGAACGAATGCACCACGGAAGTGGGCATGATTGTCCTTCCCTGGCTCAGAAGAGCCCATACCCATGCTGTAAATAAATGAGATTTTAAAAAAGAAGAGGAGACAAATCTATAGAGTCGTTATGAAGAAAAAAGAAATGAAGAAGGAGGAGAAACGAAGTCGACTTTTGATGATAGACCGACGTTGCCAAGGAGACAATAGCTATAATTTCGACACGAGGTACACGAGGCTCTCTTCGAGGAGGGATAAAAAATCATCTTATTTCTTCTCGTTGCCTCTCTTTCACACGTCTAATCAAAGCGAAATGAGGAGATTTCAGAGACAAGCACCAACTCAAAAATGAGCAGTTTCTAGAAAGAAAAGGGAATGGAGACAAACGAGGCAATAAAATGGGTGGGGTTTCATCGAGTCGATTCGAAATGAAAGATGCGGATGAAGAGGTAACAGAGAAATCCCATATGAATTGACAGGACTAGAAGACCTACCGTAATCGAATAGATAGAATCCTCGACTCAGTTTGAATTTACCTACCTGCACAGGAATGAAATGAGAAACTAGAAATAAAGATCGAACTTCTAAAAAAGGAGAGTTTACGAAAAATCAATTGCAGTAATCCCATGGAGACTTCGAAAGTTTAGTTTAGCTTAGCGCTGAGCCTCTTACTTAACGAGATGCCGAGTTCGTTCTCTCTATTCCTAAATGTGCTTCACAGGTCTGTGTTTTATTCTTAACTCAAAATGAGCTGCTTTATTAAAAGTTTTCTGTTATAGCTTACTCGTAAAAATTAACTCAATGTGCATCGCAATACAGTACGCCATCACTCAGATCAGATCTTTATCTATACAAATTCATATCATGTTTTCAACTCTAGAACCCGGAAGATATTCAGAGACTCACCGTAATCTTCGAGGCCGAAGAGGAAAACAAGACGACATAGGCGATACTTAGAACTGAATACCACCAGTATCACGCCCTGTCTTATATACCAACTGTATTCGCATTGGGATTATATAGTGTCTAGACTAATTAACTGTAAATCATCCCTTGTGAAGAGAGGCTCGAAGAAAACGGAAGTAGGTGTTTGAGTTTGAATAACAGAAGTGATTCATAACGAGAATCTGTCGGTGAAAACACGAAATTATCAGAATGCCACCACGCATGACTTGTCACATAATTATGGCCAAAAGTCATGCGGTAGATGTTAGGTTTTAGTAAAAAAAAAGAGAGGAATAACAAGATAATTTCTGAAAATATAGGGATAAGAGATTACGGTAGATTCTGAGAACGGTTGAGTCACATTCAAGTGAAAAACAAAGAGTCATGCTCATAATTGCTACGATTCATCTCAAAAAGAGCTAGAGTGAGTGTCGATGCCTTCAATGTAAAGACGGGACGGTCGAATGTCTTTCTTTCTAAAATCAGAGAGACGTTTCAAACGAAACCAAAGCTCTGAATTTTAAGAGCTTTTCAGAAAAATTAGAAACGAGCGGCATGGAATGTTTGTTGATTTTGAACACTTTTTCGCTTCCAATTTCGTCACTGTTTCCTTTTAGGTTGCAAGCTTGAATTTTGTAAACAGTGAAAAACGAAGTTTGAAGGCTCCAACTCGAGCTTTTGTGAAAGAAATCGAAGAACATCCTAGATGAGTTCTTTGTTTTGAACCATGTCGACGATATCAAACCAATGAACAATATTTCTCATAAAATTCTGAAAAAGCCTGTCTGGAGATAGATTGATTAACGGCGCTGTCACGCATTCAGACATACTCTGAAAAACTTTTTTTTTGAATTTTTATTACCTATTCCTAAAAACCTTGATTGATTTCCAAACACAGTCAAATGTTAATTTATCGGAATGTGATCACAAAACTGTCGATTCTCAGAACCCACACACAGACATTTTTTGTTAAAGTTTCGAATGTATTGAATAACTGAATAGACAAAACAGAACACATAGAAGTAATTAATTTTATGCTCATTACAGAAAATGTACAAGTTTAGGCGAGGCCATATTTCTTCAAATAGTTATTGTAGATGGTTTGATCATTGGCTGGCATTGATTTGACAAAGTTCGTAGCATCAGTAGTGTAGTCAGCAATGAATTTATCGGTAGCTTCTTTGTTCGATTGAACCAATGGATAACCAGTTGCAAATCTATGAGTCAATGCAGCCAATCCATCAATACTTGGTTGAGTCATTCCAGCCGCTTGCAGCTCTTGTTTTGATTGCTCTTCTGAAAATATGATTGGGATTTTCAAATGCTGGAATGATCACTTTATTTTTAGTTTCAGCGAAGGCTAGAAAATCATAACTTAGAAACAGACTTTACGCTTACATTCGTCAGAACCGTACGACAATATCTACTTTTACTAAAGAAAAAATTGTAAAATACATCAAGGTACATTCAAAAAAATTTTTTTCAAGCAATGAACTCAATAACCAACCATCCTACTGCTTCACAAATAAGCTGGAAGATGAGATTTCTTCTAAAAAGTTCGAAACCTTACCAGTTGGATAAGACAGTGGAGCTGCAAAGGCAGTTACAGCAAGAACAACAAAGAAAATAGTGAATCTAGAGAGGAACATTTTTAAAGTTTGAATACTTTTTCATTCAAACTCTCATTCTTTTATACCACTTTGACTTCCCATGATCGATGACTCAGATTGGCTGAAAACTATGAAATCACAAAAATCGTATTCTGTTTTCATTTCCTTTTTTCACAGTTAGTTAGGCTACAGACAAGTCAACAAAATACGAAATATTCCTGCGTCTCTTCGTATCGTTTCGGAAAGTAGAACTGTTTGACTGTGTCTGCTCAAATTGAAATTCGGATATAAAAGTAAAATGAGATTTGAATTAATTTATAAAGTCCAAAAGTTTCAAAATGTTCAAGCAACTCTCTCTTTACATCGCTTTCTGCGCTGTTTTGGTTCATTCCACAGTGAATTTCCCAACTCGTAAGTTTTCTAGATATTTTTTTCTGTAGTTAATTGTAATGTTCTTGAACGACTCAAAAACTTTATTTTCAGAAGAACAGTATGACGCCGAACTGAAGTCAGCTGGAATGTCTCAGAGTGGAGTCGATGGATTACACGATTGAATGTAAACTTTGCTAGTCGATACGTACTTGTTCAATCGAATAAGGAAGCCACTGACAGACTGATTGCTGAGTATTCTTCCGAGGTCGAGAACTTTGTCAAAGCAATGTCTCCAGAAGATCAGGAAATCTATGTTGATAGTCTCAAGAAATATGGGCTTATCTAATCGAATTTCATGAATAAACTAATAATTTTCAAGACATATATGTATATTGATTGGAAACAATAATATTTAAATGTTTTCATTTAGTGACTCCATTCTTTTCAAGTAATTTTCATGTATTTCTCGATCTGAGGGCTCCAGTGAATACCGAATTTCATATGCTCTTCTTCTGAATTCCTTCACGTACTTGTCCAAAGCATCCGGATTCTCAGATAGTTTTGGAAATTCTATTTTGAACTCGTTGCTCAAAGCAACAAAACGAGTAATCGCAGTTTGTGAGATTCCGGGAGCTCTTAATTCGGTGAAACCTTCCGCTTCTGAAAACGAATTCAGATAATTGATGCATTTTACATTTTTTATTTCCATTTACACTAGTTTCCAAAGAACTTCTTCAAAGAAACCTGTTTTTTCCTTCATTAACTTCTGTTTTCACATTGGCTCCCTCACCATTTGTTGGAGGAGTCACTGCAAAAACCGAAAAGTTGACGAAAACCCTCATAGCAAAAATCACAAAATGATGGCAGCAGACCACGAGTGCAGACTTCTAAATTTATTTGACTAGCCGACGAGAAAGCGCAACGAAACACTGATTGAACTTTTGATTCGTTTTTTTTTCTCTTTTTCTATCTTTGCAATCTATAATCTATTTCGAAATACTTATTCCAAATCTTAAACTTTTTCTTCAATGCTTATTTCAAAACTTTCAGAGCTTCAAGTAGGTTCAATCCCTCTCCTCTTCCAACTTTCCTCCAATTTCTGAAAGTTTGGAAACTAGTATTGTTTTTGTCTCACTTTTTATAGTTTTTATTGACTTCCCATTTGAAAAAAAATAAATACAGTTGCTTCGTGTTCAAGTTTTCAGAGTTTTTAAGATGCTTTTGAGAGAGAGAGAGTTCTACCAATAAAGTTTCAAGTAGTTGGAATTAATGCTTTGAGAAGGGAGGGGGAAAAGGAAGAAATTCAGAAGAGAAATGAAACGGGGTCATGTTTTAAGAAGGTATATACAATATACAAGGAATGAGAGGGAGAGAGAGAAATGAGATTTATGGAACAATGTATTGGTTTCCTCCAACAACAATGTTCTCGGTTGTCTTGGCGTATTTCCAGAGACGGTTGACCAAGACGTACTTGAGGACCTCGGCTGAAACAAGGAAAGTTTGAATATGTTGGTGATTCAAATAAAACATAAGATGTTTCTAAAATCGAATCACGAAAATTGGGAGGGTGAAGACACAAAGACTTATTAATTGGTTCTTCGATTTTCAGAAAGAACTAACCTCCGACCAAGACGATGGTTCCGATTTCAAGAGCATATCCGGTGATCATTCCACGAGCGAACATTTTCTTCTTCTCATCCTCAGTTTTGTAGAGAACATCCTCAATCTCAGCCATTGTGTTGTTCTTATCAGACAATCCGGAAGCAGTGTAACTGGCGAACATGACTGGCCAGATCAAAAATTGAATGACTGCCAAGATGACGGCAATGAAGACAACTCTCTGAGACCATTTCAATGCACACTCATTGTTTTTGGCAGCTCCGAACAAAAGCATCAGATTGAGGAGAAGGAAGATGATGTCGCCAACACGTTCACCCCAATTTCCGGAGAAGATGAGAGAAGCGACTCCACGAGCACACCCAATGAATGCAAGAACACAAACTAGTGGACGGGCTGGGATGATCCAGAGTTTTGGGGTCTCAAGACCGAGTGGTTGGTTGGTGGCGTAATCCATTCTGAAAATATCAAATTCGATTGAAAACAGGAAGAGTATCTAGGATGAGCAAGGTGAAAAAACCGTCAACATTTAGGTTGGCAAATAGAGGTTACGTTCCAAATATAGCAAAAAAACGTTATGAAATACTAATCCTAATCCATCAATCTGGTTCGGACGATGAGTAGCCCTTCAGAATTACACTTTTTATGTGATTCGTAGTGAAATACAATACCACTGTTTATTGTCAAATAATGATTCATAACGTTGCAAAATCATAAACAAAGAAGTAATCATGACGTGGGACCAACACCTACATATGATGGACCACTATTGATTTTAGTTAAATCTAATGAAGTTCTAGATAACGTTTCTATAAGAATAAATAGTTTTTGCAGGAATCACGCCTTTCCATGGGCATTACAAACGGAATGCCTTCATGATAAAGAAACTACCCTACAAAAGAAATCTACAAAAACTGGCAACCTAACAAGACCAAAAAGGAATAGCTGTGAGCAATGGGCAAGTGTGAATAAAAAAGAATCGGGTATCTGAAGAGAGAGAGAGATAGAAGAGAGAAAAGAGAACGCAGTTTGCAAAACAACAAGGCTGGTGACTGAGAAATAGTGGGAGGGTGCAGAAGTCGAACACAAGAGAAAAATGGGAGAGAAGGGGGTAAACAAATGCCGAATGTTGACCACCACGTCATGCAGAAAGAACAGTTGAACACTGAGAGAGAGAGAATGGGATAGGTTGGACTGATTCATTGCAGTAGAATGTTTGATTTCCGCGAAGATGAGAAAAAATATGAGGAATATATATGAGAATAGTTGGAAATGTACATACTAGAAATGGCGAAAAGGAAGATGAGGAAGAAGAGATTGTTAGTTTTCTGAAGGGGCACAACGTCAGAGAAACCTTCAAAGAGATAATTAATTTCCTACATAGTCATGAAATGATCTTAATTTTCTAGATAACTAGATAACTTCTAGATAACTGAAGAATAATTTCATTCTGCTGCTATATCCTTTTAAAATTCAAAGACAGCGAGGAGCTCTATTTTTCCAAAATCTAAACCTAGCGAACATCACCAACTACCACCGAGAAAAAACCGCCGACTGAAATTGTTGTCACGATTGGTTTTCTAGAGAAATGGTGCCTTATTTCCATGGAAACTCGATATCAAGCAGCATATTGTTTTTGGTGTTCTGAAGGAGATTATTGAGCAAAATTATGAAATGTGACTGCTTTTTTATTCGTTTTCTGATATTGAAAAACAAGAAATGTTCATAGAACAACACCAATCTTACTGTTGATTTACAAAATCAAAACGAATTGAGAAAGAGGAAAAATGGTGCTGATCTTCAGAGAAGTTATTGCTCAGGATAACATCTTAGAAGCACTTTCATTAAAATTTCAGTTCAGTTATCGAAGCTTTTTGTTTTAGGATTGAAGAGCTTGGAACAACATTGTGTTTTGTTTCAAAAACTTGGATTTTCAAAGAAGCTTTATGAAAACTATCGAGAGAAAGATAATCAGTTTTCTATAATTCACAGTAACAAAGAAGAAAACCCATTAGGGGTTTGAATTTTGGATACTCACAACACCAGAAAACAATGATCTTCACCAAAGAGAAAGCAATGTTTTGTGGTCGTCCCCTTTCCGTGATCTATGAACCCTTCCCCTCCTATTTTCTTCTCCATCTGTCCCTTTTATTTCTGGGCACAAACAACTTCAGTAGAGCGCACTTGATGCAAACAAACAAATCTTTCACTTTTTTTGAGAGGTGTAAACTTTTTTATCGTAAGAGAGATGAGAACAAAGAGTTTTTTTTGAGTCATCCGTAATAAGGAATAGAAGAACAAATTGAGAAATGATACAATTTTTATTAGAGAAACCGGTGGAAAATGAAAAACCGTAATAAAAAAGTTGAACCAGTGAAAGAGTTTAAAAATCGAAACAATTCAGTCAATGTCAGACGACAAGGCGGGAGAATCGCATGACTTTCTTAGCTGGATAAGATCCTCCTCCTGCTGGTGCTGCGGCTGCATACCCTCCGGCATCGGCGGCTGGAGCAGCTGGAGCTGCGTCTGGAGCTGGGACTGGAGCAGCATCTGGAGCTGGAGCTGGTGCTGGTTCAGGGGCTGGAGCTTGTTCAGCGGCTGGGGCAGCTTCTGGAGCGGGAGCTGGCTCTGCGGCAGGCTCTGCTGGTGGAGCAGCAGCGTCAGCATATGCGCGTGCAACTCTTCTTTTCTTGGCTGGATACGATCCAACTCCGGCTGCTGGAGCCGCAGCGGCATATCCTCCCACATCAGCAGCTGGAGCAGCTGGAGCGGCATCTAATGCAGGAGCTGGAGCTGGTTCTGGTGCTGGTTCCGGAGCCGGAGCAACTTCTGGAGCAGGTGCTGGTTCAGCAGGTGGAGCAGCAGCGTCAGCATATGCTCGTGCAACTCTTCTTTTCTTGGCTGGGTATGATCCACCTCCTGCTGGAGCTGGAGCAGCAGCGGCATAACCTCCTGCGTCGGCGGCGGGAGCAGCGGGAGCAGCGTCTGGTGCTGGAGCTGGGGCTGGTTCAGGGGCTGGAGCAGCTTCTGGAGCTGGAGCCGGCTCTAGAGCGGTTTCTGGAGCAGGTGCTGGTTCTGCGGCCGGTTCAGCTGGTGGAGCGGCTGCATCAGCATATGCTCGGACTACTCTTCTCTTTTTAACTGGATAAGATCCACCTGCTGGGGCAGCAGCAGCATATCCTCCGGCGTCGGCAGCTGGTGCAGCTTCTGGAGCTGGTGCTGGTTCTGGTGCAGGTGCAGGTTCAGGTGCTGGAGCTGGGGCAGCCTCAGGGGCTGGTGCCGGTGCTGGCGCAGCTTCTGCTGGTGGTGCAGCTTCTCCTCCACCACCTCCTCCTGAATATCCTCCACCTCCACCACCACCACTTGCGTAATCACATTGAACTGAGAAGATAATAGCGGAAGTAGCCAAGACGAAGAAAAGTTTCATTTCTGAAAAACAGTATTTATTAAAAAATATATGAAAAACTTACTCTTGATAACTCCTTTTTTTCAACAAATAGCAGGAATGAAGAAGATATGATACTTTTTCAATCGAAATATTTCCTTTTTATAGTGGAAGCCACACTGAGAAGAAGCACTCCAAATGACCCGGAACAGGTCTTTTCGAAGGTGTAAAATGTTGCAAAAACAACATAAATCTGAAATTGAGAAAAGAGAAAAAAAAAGAAGAAGCATAACAAAAATAAGTGTTCTTTGTGTTTTGAATTGAATCTCAACGAGTATAGATAAAAAATAATCTAGTGGGTTGAATACTTGACACCAAGCCTACCCATATTGCTTGCATTTTTTCAAAAAGCGCGTGTGGAGTTTATCATAATTGAAAGGCAATCTCAATTGTACCATTGATAACAACACATAAAAAACGATCCAAGCCAAACAGTTTGAATGGAAGTTATTACCGATTTTCAGAATGCACATTCCGTGTTTTTTCAATCTGAAAATGATTATTCAGTATTTCATATTCTGAAAGCAGTTGCAATCTTCCAGAGACAGCGATAGGCCCAGTTCGATGATATCTTTGACACAACCTCAATATTCCCATAAATCCTGTTGTTTTTCTCAGCTTTTGTTATTTTTACACTCTTCTCTCACTTTCAAATTCACAACAAAAAATAAACAATAAAAAATGAAAACTAGTTAGTTTTGAAGGTGGAAGAAGCAATATAAAAAGAAGGAAAACATCGAGAACACCATCATCACCTTCTTCTATTTCATCTATCAGTTAGTTTACAATCTCTTTTCGAAATAACACCTTACGTTTTCAGAAATGAAACTTCTCTTCGTCTTGGCTACTTCTGCTCTCATCTTCTCAGTTCATTCTGAATATGCAAGTGGTGGTGGAGGTGGAGGATATTCAGGAGGAAGTGGTGGAGGAGAAGCTGCACCACCAGCAGAAGCTGCACCAGCACCTGAGCCTGCACCTGAGCCTGCACCAGCCCCAGAATCAGCACCAGCACCAGCTCCAGCACCAGACGCAGCTCCTGCTGCTCCAGCCGCCGATGCAGGAGGTTATGCCGCTGCTGCTCCAGCTCCAGCAGGAGGTGGATCATACCCAGCCAAGAAGAGAAGAGTTGTTCGTGCCTATGCTGACGCTGCTGCTCCACCTGCCGAGTCTGCCGCGGAACCTGCTCCGGCTCCAGAAGCTGCTCCAGCTCCTGAACCAGCTCCTGAACCAGCTCCAGCTCCAGCACCAGACGCTGCTCCAGCTGTTCCTGCCACTGATGCTGGAGGATATGCTGCCGCTGCTCCAGCAGCTCCAGCCGGTGGTGGATCATACCCATCAAAAAAGAGAAGAGTTGCTCGTGCTTATGCTGATGCTGCTGCTCCACCAGCCGAACCAGCACCTGAACCAGCTCCAGCTGCAGAACCAGCACCTGCCGCAGAAGCCGCACCAGCTCCAGAGCCAGCGCCAGCCCCTGAACCAGCTCCAGCCCCTGCTCCAGACGCTGCTCCAGCCGCTCCAGCCACTGACGCTGGAGGATATGCAGCTGCTGCTCCAGCCGGTGGAGGTGGATCATATCCAGCCAGAAAAGTGATGAGATTCAATCGTCTGGTTGTCTAATGACTGTCTCTTCTGATTCCTTTTCTTCTCATATTATTGACTGGTTCATTTCTTTTTACGGTTTAATTGACCTCATTCTTTCATTCAAAAATAAATTTTATTCATCAGTTCTGATTCATATCATACAGTTCATACAGAAGCAAAGTTTCAATTCACATACATTTTCGGAAAGGAATCAATTATTTCATCGATTTCTGATAACTTTTCAAAGTTTCCCTTGACAAACAATTGAGGGAATGTTTCGCAATCCGACAAGTACTGAAGTCTTAAAGTTGGAAAAATTATCGAAAATGGACATACCTTAACAATCAACCGAATTTCAGAATCCGTGGAAACATCAAAAATATTATAGTCAATTTGATTTTCATTCAGAATCTGAAGAGTCTTTAGAGTACAGTCATCTTCGAGATAATTGACTAGAAGGACAACTGGTTTCCGGAAGATTTTGTAAATTTTCCTCTGTCCATTCAATATTTTTGAGTTATCATGACGAATTTCATTTTCTTCCTGAAAGGAATCAAGATTTTTAATTTCGAAATGAGAATTGCATACCTCAATCTGCTCTTTTTCTTTCCGTGCTTTTTCTTCTTTCTGAATTGTTTCTTTACCCAATATAGTTTTTATAATTTCCTTGGGAGTTGATTGATTTTCACTGTTTTCAGTTTCCGAACTTTGAAGAGTTGGTACATCAAATGGGTTGAGTTTATTCACAAGTTTCTCCAGTTTCTCAATCAGAAAATTGTCTCTCTGAAATTTCTTCTTTCAGTTTTTATCAATAATTCATTAGTATTCTTACTTCAAACTCCTTAATTTCCAGTACAATTTGGGTTACAATGTAACCAAAATCATCGATTTTTCGTTTCATTCCACTCAAATTATTGAGTTCTGTGTATTCCAAAACAATTGATTTCAACTCTTCTAATCGATTTTGAACAACCATCACAATTATTTTCAATGCTTTCAAATCATTTTCAATCTTCTCATTGTGACAATTTGTTTGTTTATAAACACTTTGGAAATGAAGAAATTGAACTCGAAGATGGATCATTGCATCTCTAAAAACCTAAAACTTCAAACAAAAAATAATTTTTTGTCTCACCTTAAAACTGTCAGCTTCATTTCCAGATCCTCTTCCACCGAAACAAATTCGTTTTCCATTTTGAATTCAGCTGAAGTTTTAGCGAAATAACTACCCATTTCTGTTGCAAATCGTGCCGAACAACTGAACTGATAAGAAATGAACGAATCGGCATTTTATGTTTACTCCCATATTTTTTCATTTTACCATTGATAACACAGCTCTGCCGGTCACACTCCGAAAGTAAACAAATATCATATGGAAATGAAACTTTATTTTGAAAAAAAAGATGAGGTCATTTAAACCGTACAAGTGAAAGAACCAGTTATGGAAATAAGAGAAATCATGAAAAAACAGCAAGAATTTAAACGACGAGACGAGAGAATCGCATCACTTTCTTAGCTGGATAGGATCCTCCTCCCGCTGGTGCTGCAGCTGCATAACCTCCAGCATCGGCGGCTGGAGCAGCTGGAGCAGCGTCTGGTGCTGGAGCTGGAGCTGGTTCAGGGGCTGGAGCTGGTTCAGGAGCTGGAGCAGCTTCTGGAGCCGGAGCAGGTTCCGCGGCAGGCTCGGCAGGTGGAGCAGCAGTGTCAGCATATGCACGTGCAACTCTTCTTTTCTTGGCTGGATATGAACCACCTCCGGCTGGAGCAGCAGCGGCATAACCTCCTGCATCGGCGGCTGGAGCAGCAGGAGCTGCGTCTGGTGCTGGAGCTGGTGCTGGTGCTGATTCTGGGGCTGGTGCAGGCTCAGGTGCAGGCTCAGGTGCTGGTGCAGCTTCTGCTGGTGGTGCAGCTTCTCCTCCACCACTTCCTCCTGAATATCCTCCACCTCCACCACCACTTGCATATTCAGAATGAACTGAGAAGATGAGAGCAGAAGTAGCCAAGACGAAGAGAAGTTTCATTTCTGAAAACGTAAGGTGTTATTTCGAAAAGAGATTGTAAACTAACTGATAGATGAAATAGAAGAAGGTGATGATGGTGTTCTCGATGTTTTCCTTCTTTTTATATTGCTTCTTCCACCTTCAAAACTAACTAGTTTTCATTTTTTATTGTTTATTTTTTGTTGTGAATTTGGAAGTGAGAGAAGAGTGTAAAAATAACAAAAGCTGAGAAAAACAACAGGATTTATGGGAATATTGAGAGTGTGTCAAAGATATCATCGAACTGGGCCTATCGCTGTCTCTTGGAGATTGCAACTGCTTTCAGAATATGAAATACTGAATAATCATTTTCAGATTGAAAAAACACGGAATGTGCATTCTGACACTTGGCGAGACTTCATAAAGGGGCCAAATCAGTTCCAATCGAAGAATAGTGTGTTCATTGTAAATGTTCCAGAGGGCAATTGGGGTGAACTAACAGTTGCAGTATTCAATCGCTACCTTTTCAGACAAATTTCCTGTATGTAGTAGGAGACACTAATTGATATTCAGTTCAAAACACAAAGAACACTTATTCTTGTTATGCTTCTTCTTTTTTTCTTTTCTCAATTTCAGATTTATGTTGTTTTTGCAACATTTTACACCTTCGAAAAGACCTGTTCCGGGCCATTTGGAGTGCTTCTTCTCAGTGTTGCTTCCACTATAAAAAGGAAATGTTTCGATAGGAAAAGTATCATCTCTTCTTCATTCTTTCTCATTGTCGAAGAAAAGGAATTATCAAAAGTGAGTTGTTTTTATATTTTCTCATGAATACTTGTTTCTTTTAGAAATGAAACTTCTCTTCATCTTGGCTACTTCTGCTCTCATCTTCTCAGTTCATTCTGAGTATGCAAGTGGTGGTGGTGGAGGTGGGGGATATTCAGGAGGAGGCGGTGGAGGAGAAGCTGCACCACCAGCAGAAGCTGCGCCAGCACCGGCACCAGTACCTGAACCCGCACCTGCACCGGAACCAGCACCAGCTCCTGAAGCCGCACCAGCTGCTGACGCTGGAGGATATGCTGCTGCTGCCCCAGCAGCCCCAGCCGGAGGTGGATCTTATCCAGCAAAGAGAAGAAGAGTTGCTCGTGCCTACGCTGATGCAGCCGCTCCTCCAGCTGAACCGGCACCTGCTCCAGAAGCCGCTTCAGAGCCGGCTCCAGCTCCAGAAGCTGCTCCAGCCCCTGAACCAGCCCCAGCTCCAGCACCAGACGCTGCTTCCTCTGCTCCCGCTGCCGATGCAGGAGGTTATGCCGCTGCTGCTCCAGCTCCAGCAGGAGGTGGATCATACCCAGCCAAGAAAAGAAGAGTTGCACGTGCATATGCTGACGCTGCCGCTCCACCAGCCGAACCAGCACCTGCTCCAGAAGCTGCTCCGGCTCCGGAACCAGCACCAGCACCAGCTCCTGCACCAGATGCCGCTCCAGCTGCTCCCGCTGCTGATGCCGGCGGATATGCCGCTGCTGCCCCAGCTGCCCCAGCCGAAGGAAGTGGTTCTTATCCTGCAAAGAAAATGATGGCTCGTTTCCTCCGATTCTTCTCTTAATTTGTATCTTCATCAGTTTCCCTTTTTGTGATCATCTAATTTTACGGTTGGATTTTTTTCTACGGTTCATTTTCTTTTCAATAAACTGCAATTTTTTAATTGGGTTTTTTGTTTTGGTATCCCAGACTTCCAGAGCTGTAATCAAATTGTTTTGAAATTTCCCATAAAATTTTATTTTCCGGGCTCCCGCCAATGATTTTCCAATTGTTTCTGTTGGTTTTTTTAATACTAAAGTCATTCAAACTTTTTATTTTAGTTTTGAACATGTTAAAAATCAAAAAATTGAAAATGCATTAACAATTTATATAGAATACAACTTATTCTCTAAATGAGGACAGGAGCATCGTATCCTCCACGAATAGGATCATGAGATATTTGAACCGATTTGAGTCCTCGTTCTGAAAGTGGAGCAGGTTCTGCTGGCAATGCCGCTGATGTATCCCCTCCTTTCCATTCTCGAAAATACCCCCTTCCACCAGTTGAATATCCGCAATTCACAGTGAATATCAGAGAACAAATGGACAGAATTACGAGTAGTTTTGATATTATCATGGTAGTTTTAAAAATTCAAAATTTGAAGGAAAAAAACTTTAATAGTTTTGGGCGACACAAATACCTTTTTATTTTTATATTTCTTCGTATCTCCCAGTAAAAAAAGGAAGGCACGAAAACATCATTTTCCCCCAGAACTGGATTTGGCAAAGTGTAAAAAGTTGTGAGAACAACTAAAGTCTGAAAATATATAAGAATGAAAAAATAGTCAAAGTTTGCAATCAACATTTCATTGAAACAAAGTTATTTAAACAATCGGTGAAAGCTTGATGCTCTGACCGCTTTCTCTAATCATCTGAAATGATTCCCCTGTTGCAAGTGTGGAGATTGAATTGTCTGCGTTTTGATCACCATTGCATGGCGTATGCTGGAAATATAGAACTGATCTTTCTTGTGCTTGAAAATAATTCTTACACTCTTCCATATTTGTGTTCTCAATACATCTGGTTTTGAGTCAGGGATAGAGGTAAGCTCAACAGGCACAACTCCGTAAAGAGTACACATCCTGGTGACCACATCATACATACAAAGCATTGCTCTTATCTCGAACAATGCTCTCGAAATACATGTACCAGTGTTGACTTCCTCTTTTGAGTAAATGGGAATTGCTCCGTTCGATACTTGCAAATTATTACCAATTTGAGGAAAACAACCTCCGAAACTCTTTTTTCCGTTGACATTGCTGTTGTTTCAGTATTCACTTCCACCACACATCTTCCTTCAAATACTCCAAAAAAGTAGAATATACAGAGAAACTGAAGAAAAGTTTTCATTCCGACAGAAACTGGGAGAGTTGGAATCTCATGGTTTATCGATACATAAAGTTCCAGAAAACATGGAACAACGGAGATAGACAGATCTGAAACCCGGAAGGAAAACTGATTCTCATTTTTTTTGACTTTTGAAAACTCTTAGAATTTAACTTCTTGTAATAAAAAAGTTGTTCTCTTCCGTAACGAGATGTAGTCAACTCGCCTTGATTATCTTCAGACGCGCTGGATTGAGAGGATGAGTAACTACTTTCAGGGAACCACTACAAGCTCAGGAACGAATGAATTCACAACAAATATCAAGAATTTATTCAAAGAAGACATTTCAAGAAATCGGAACAAACTTCATATTCTGAGGGCCAATTCTAGTGAATTGGAATGACTCTCCAGTGGACAGAGTGTAGATTCCTTCCTTTGTGTTTTCATTCTCCGTTCTACACTGAAAGCTAACTATTTTCAATTTTAGTAATAAAGAACTTACGGCGTAATAACTACTCGAAGGCACGGAACCGTCTGGTAATTTAGCAAGGGGAATGAGCTCAAGAGGAGCAACTCCGAACAATTGACAGTTCTTAGCTTGCTCGTAAAAAATGGATAGCATACATTTTCTCTCATACATACACAGATGCATGCAAACAAAGGTGTTTAATTCCTCTTTCGAATAAAATGGAGTGACTGAACCCGCGACTTGTACAGAGGGCCCAGCTGGCGCCATGCACCCGCCTTCGTATTTTTCAGTTGTGGTTGTTGGCACGTCGTCTTCTACTATTGTTGAATTCCATTTAGCTACACACTTTGCAGCTGACATTTGGAATAGAATGAATATCAAAAGAATAGAAAAATGAGTCTGCATCTTGGCAGAAACAATGAAAAGTGTCTGTGGATAACCATTTTATACTGGAAAACACAGACGGAGCGAAAGTCTCAGCATTTATTGATGTATTAAGTTTGGGAAACGAAAAAAAAGAAAGGTTTGAAACAAGGAAGAAAAAACGATTTTCATTTTTTTGAAAATATACGTTTTATTCGAAAGACTTGAACGATATATCGGCTCTTTATGGACTGAGCGGTGTTTTGAAAAATACAGCGGTGTATTGAAATTTCAGCGGTGTTTTCAAAAGTCGCTTAATACAGCGGTGTTTAAAAAAAAGTTGCTTCAGCGGTGCAATTAGTTCAGCGGTGCAATCGGTGAAGGTCAAAAATTGATAAAATGGCGGTGTAATGGCGGAAAACCGCGGTGCATTTAAAATCTCATGAAGATAACTATAATTTTTTTTCAGCATTATTTTTTTCTGTTAACTTTTTGTTTTCTGTTTTAGTTTCTATTAAACACTTTCATTATGATAATTTCCGGGCTTCAACTTACTCGATTTTGTGCTTTAAAAAGCATTTCTGTTGTGTTCCCTAAGCCTGTTTTGATGGTGGGCCAACTAATTGAACCCTCGAAAGCGTAAAACTCTACTATTGAACAAGGCTTAGGAAATACACGGCCCAAGCGGTGCAAAAGTCGATCCGGATGAGTCCCGGAAAAGTTTTTTTGGATTCCTCGTTTTCCATAGGCCCCGGGTATTTCCAAGGGTTTTCTATCCGGTAAAAAAAAGTCCCGTATAATTCCATGGGCCCCTGTTATTTCCATGGGTCTCGAAAAAGAAATGAATAACCGGGTTTCGGATAAAAACCAATATTTCTTTGCACCGCTGAAATAGCTATTGCACCGTCCAGGTGACTTCGTTTCTTTGCACCGCCATTTTAACAAATACACCGCTATTTCGTTTTTTCCTTTGCACCGCCGTGCTGTCGCGTTTGCACCGCTGAAATTTCAATACACCGCTGTATTTTTAAACACCGCTGTATTTTTCAAAACACCGCTCAGTCCATAAAGAGCCGATATATCTTCTCTTAACGAATTTTTAAAAATGGGGAAAAAGTGAATCGTACAATGATTTGTGATAGCAACCGTTGATATCTAGGAAACATTTATAGTTGGAGACCAACAAGGGAACCTTCAGAGCATATAGTGAGCTTCAATGAAGTGTATCACTGAAAAAATGAAAACAAATTATACCTTCGAAAGCTCTTGGTGAGTTGTAGTCAACTTGAAATGGGGAAAAGCAGCTGGCATGAAACATGAATCTGTGGAGCCTCAAAAGAAGTAGTTTTTTCTAAATGCAAAAGAACATCGAAATCATCATGTCCGAGAGAAAACAATGGCAAACGCTGATTATGAGGTCAAACTGATTTAGTGAAAAGTATAGACGGCTTTGGTTAATTACTTCTGTTTCATTGCTCACGTTTTAGCAAACCCTTTCAGACTAATTTCCTTTCATTTGCACTAGCGACAGATTATCGAGGGATTCGCCTCTCTAAGATTTGTATCAATGCAACTCCTGAAAGTAAGATGGATTCCTGTGCATCTATCAAGCAACTCAGCAACGAGAGTGAAAAGAGAAAAATCAAAAAGAATTCATTCAAAATGCATCAATTGTATCACTGTCTGGCAATATGCAGAGTGCTCTTGTTCTGCCATCTGATCAAGTATTTCTTGCCATCTGACAACGTTTTGACTGTTCCCTGATTGATTGCTTGGTCCAATTGAGAGTTGTCTCCACAATTCGATGTTGGAAACTGCAGATTAAATGATTACTCGTTAAATATTTCATACAAATGAACTCACTTTGATCCATGCATTGGTCTTTCCTTTTTCAGATTCTCCAAGATACATCACTCCTTTCAAATTGAACAATTTACATCTTTTGGCATCATACGAGTAGTCAGCAGTAACACAATCTTGTCGGGCAATGCACAGTTTCTTGCAATCCGCATCCGACTTTTGTGGACCAGAGAAAAATGGCGAGCCTATAGACGTATCGACCCAGTTTTCCTTGAATTGAAGCATACAAAACTGACATTGGACGTGTCCAACAAAGAATAGAAGAAAGATGAGACGAATCATTTCGAATAGAAATGGAGGAAATGTCAGTTGAGAGGCTTTTTATGCTCAAAAGATGTTCTCATGGGTTAGTGAACAGGAAATAAAGAAAAGTTACACGGATTATTGTCTATGGAGGAAGTAAAATTTTGGGTTTCTAAATCAGTTTTGGACAAAGTCAAAACTTTGTTGATGATTTTGTTTTCATACCGGAATTAGCTTCTAAACATGTTTCTTTAAAAATATTTATTTGTGTTATAACATATGATTCCATACAATAATTTCACTCATCAATATCAATCCAAAACCAAGGCAGTTGGAGCAGTGATTCTCAATTCCAGACCTGAAATTAAGGCTGATTCCTCTTCTGTAGTGAATCTGTTAGCGAAAAGATCCGTGTTGTAAACACTTCCATGCTCTCCAGCTGGGATGTTTAGCTCTACTCCAGCACGATATGGTGTGACTACAGATACTCGTAGTGGAACAGGAATATCTTCCAGAATTGGAAGAAGAGTGATGACGTTGTCTGGCTGCAAAAGTTCGGAATAAATGCAGAAATAAGCCATTTATCTCGTTCAAAAGAAAAACTAACAACCGACGTGCAAAAAAGCTCACATTAAGTTTTGCTTCATAAGTGATTCCCTCAACATGATGTAATCCATCAACTTCTCCAGATCCACCGAACTTTCCTTTGTATTCAACTTCAATGTACCCTTCTTCTTTGATTGATTCTGCATTAATTTCATGTTCCAGTCGAAAATGAACCGAATTGTTCTCCTTGTCGACTACAAAGTTGCTTGTAATTCCCAAAACTGGAATTTTTGAAAATTTTGAAATCTGCCCTCGATAATTTGATACTTACGATGAGGATTTCCCCGGTAAACATGCTCAGCTTGCCAGAAAGAGACTCTCTCCACTTCCAAATCTTTCGATATTTTTAGATTAACTTCTTTGACTGGATCAGTTACAGATACATGAATCTGAGCGCGACCAGTGAAAGTTTGTCTGAAGGTCTTTCACTTTTAATATAACGGCGAAAAAACTTACTCATCGAAGTCGATTGTCAGCTGCAAGTCATATTTTGTTGGAGTGAATGTCATTGTTTTTCAAGAAATTTTAATTTGACAGTGGCGAAAAGTTAGAAGCGAGGAGGTTTATATATTGTTCAACCAGGAAGTTCATGTCAAATTGATGTCCTCGAAATCAAAATTAGTTGTGACATTGCGGTTTTGGTCATCAGTTCTTGATGAACAACTGCAAAAAAGAAGATAGTTTGAAAAGTGACCGAAACTGAGTAGGAGAGGAAAAGAGACTACAGAAAATAGATAATATTCTTTAGTTCCGCGAAGATCAGGTTTAAAAGTGGTAATTAGTTGTTCACTTTGAGGAAATTAAAACAGTTATTGAGATTGGCTGGATGTAGAACATCCGTTGCCAAGGACTGGTCAAAATATCAAGTCAACGAATTCAAATCACTGAAATATGAATCAGGTGTTCAGGTTTGAAGATATAGACAGGAAACCATGTTTCCAGATTCCATTGAATTTTCGAAGGATATTTTCAAATCCAGGGTCTCAAAGTCAGTATGAAATGAAATAGATCTCGTGAGGGAGGCACAAATACAGTCGAGAGTTTATACGATACGGCTTGATCTGGAAGTCAAACTTTGGCACTTCTATCATTAATGAACAGTTCTGTAACTATCGAGCAAAGATCATTATATTTAGATAAAATGAGAGTTGCTCTTCTGTGAAAATGAGCGATTTCGTTCTTTATTGCTTTTTCATCAGAGCATCTTTTTGGTAATAAATTTTTCGGAAGCTTCACAGTTCGCTAATGTTTATGCTTTCTATTTTCTTGGTAACCACAAACCCAGTTTCTTATGAATCAAATGATTCTTTTTTCTCTCCGTTCACGATAGCATAAATTATTCTTGTTCTCAAAAAGGAGGATTCTTGAAAGACTGTCAGAAAATCGGAAAATCAAGATATCTAAAAATTAATATCTGGGTTCCCGAGCGAAAAATTTTCTATGTACCTTTCTCTGTGAATATGAAAGAATCCAGTCCTTTTTCGAATATTTTATCTGAAGATCGAAGAATCAAACAAATTGTAAAAATATGCCCATCTACGTCACTATATTCAGATTTATCTCAGTCCAAAATCCATACATTTACACATCGGACGTTTCCATGTTTTTGTCAACCAAGCTACATATACAATCGAACCTCTTTTCTTCTCTCATTCTCTGGTTAAAGATCAAGTTTTTCCCAATTTTCCGTGTTCAAACACAAAAATGTTTCATCTGAAACGAAACACTCACTCACTCACTCCACCCACTTTCCACTCCACCCAAAAATGTGAAGAGAAACGAGGAAAAAGAAGAAGTGAATGTATGGAATAAACCGACGGATCTCCTTATCCCATAGATCTCACAACACAACAAAATGGCTTCAATTCTGAAGAAATCGACGAGAAATAAAGTTCAGAAATATTTAAAATTCACTTTTCTTTTCTTCGTTTTTCTCGCCGTTTACAAGTTTTATAATGCTTATTTGGTAAGTTTTGCCGGGAAAACTTTCAGTTTATGTTATTCAAATTTTGAATCATTTCTCAATAAACAACATCTGATTTTGATCTGAATCTATCCAATTTTCAGGAGGATCTCAGGGAAGAATCTGCCGATGAAGAAGATTTACAGACAGTTTTTCTGGCTGAAAATAAAGTAGAAGTGTACAAAAAATGGCTGAATTGTGCAAAATGGAGTTTGTTGGTTATTGATGATCCAGTACAGGTGAATATGATTTTTTGATT